>PVIA01003859.1:0-78699 GCA_004024845.1 Tonatia bakeri | reverse complement strand
TTGTGGTCTGTATCACTGGATCAATAGAGATCCAATGCTTCTCTGAATGGAAAGTGACAGGAAGAATGCCAGGCCACGAATGTGAAGATGTGCTGGGTCCCTGGTCTTGTGGTTTCCAGAGAAATGGGTACTGTTTCCACTCCCATTACAACCCAGCAATTAATAGAACCCTTGGGGACACAAATGAACAACACTCAGGGCCATTATTAACTAGATATGTTAATTTATACAAGTTATTAAAACTCGCTAAGTTTCATAGTCCTTACCATTTTTTAAAATGAAAAATAACTATTTTTTTTGTTAAAGATTATATTCATTTATCTTTAGAGAAAGGGGAAGGGAAGAAGAAAGAGAGGGAGAGAAACATTAACACGTGGTTGCCTCTCTCGCATGCCCACTACTGGGGACCTGGCCTGCAACCCAGGCATGTTCCCTGGGAATCAAACTAGCAACTCCTTGGTTCGCAGGCCCACAGTCAATCCACTGAGCTACAACAGCCAGAGCTTAATTCTTTATATTAATAAAAGCAGTCAGAAAATAAAAATATGCAAACAAACAAAATCCCAAACCCTAAATCTCACTGCATAATCTTCCAGGTCCTTTTTTTTTTTTAACACCTACTGATATACAGATGTATTTAATACAATGAACATGCTGTTTGGTAATATGAACACCTTTAAAGTGTTTTCAAAAATTGACTATCAATTCAAAAGATTGCGTTAATATAAATTTGAGTTAAAAATGCCAATTTAAATCACTCAAACTTAACAGGAGAAATAAAGTTGCAGTCAGAGTCCTTAATAACCTCAAACAATTAACAATATTTCTCATAATAAAGAAATAACTCTTCCATACGGAAATGGTTCTCTGGCAAGATTACCTATTTAGGGCACAGTTGAAAACTAGCCAAAGTAGGAGAGAGCCTTAGCATCTCACTTATAGACTCTACTCTTGCTTACACACAAATTTAATTTGATGAAACCCAATCAGTTTCACTGGTATTTTTTATACAGAAATAAAGGTCAATGCTCTACTTAAAATTTGATGAAATGTAATTGTCTCTCTCATGCCACCCTTTATTTGTACATCCCCTATCCACTTTACTATGACCCACTGAGATAACAATGTTAACTTATTTTCAGTGGCTGACGTGAGTGTCCCACTGCTTTTTCAAAAAGGTGCCCAAATGGCCCTCTACTATTAACCTTTTAAAGACTTTCTTGCTAATGATCTCTTCCATGATCTAGTCTATTCCCAAATATTTAACAGTGGGATAACTCCCCAGAGTCTACACCTTTTATCCTGTCCTCTTAATCTCCAGACATCAGCTTCCAACTGCCAACTAGACCTTTCCAAACAGAATTATCTTTCTTCCAAAATGTGCTCTGCCTTTTTCTGGGCACCATAACCATTATGGTAACACAAACTGGTAGGCAGTCAGACTGGGCCAACTTTGAGTCCTCCTGGTTTTTCTTATGCTATCTCCAATCAATTATCAGATTCTGTCTCTCCCTAATCTGTCATCTCCCTTTGACAACCCTGGCCATAACCTGAGTTATAAATATAATTCATTATGAATATAATGCTCTTTTTTGATTTGACATCGTCTTAAAATGTCTCCTACACCTGTATAACAATTGTTCAAAATTCTATGGAACTTTTGATTCTTCAATCAAATGCCAACTTCCCTTGAAGGTGCATAACCTCCTTTTAGAATTAACTGTTTCCTCCTTAAAATTCCCATTACATGGTATTTTTGGCTATCTGTATACAACTTTCACTCTCATTCAATAGTCTTAGCTCCTTCAAAGCAGGAGACATTTCTTACTCAGTTTTGGCACTGTATATTTCTTGAGCAGATGAATAAATGATGCATTATTTATTATCTAGGTTCACAGACCAAAATAACTTAAAAGAAGTGTCAAATGACTACTGGACAGCAAAGTTTCATGAAAAATATAAAAACCAAACTTAAGAACTCAAAAACCATTTTTGTGTGGGGCAAATAGGCCTGTATCTCTTAAGGTCATCACTGTATTTTCTAGAATAGCACTGTGATTGACATTGATATTAATTATAGCAAGATTTCAAAAAGATTATGTTTATTTAACCTATATTTAAGAAAGAAAGAAAGCAATGTAAGTGTGAAAGGTATTTTGGGGAGATTTCCATACAAATGGCTTTATTGTTTAAAAGTTTATTTATTTAATTATAAAATAAATACCCATTATAGCAAACTTGAAAAAATAAAGATAGGAGGAAAAAAAGTACTCCAAATCTCAGTCTATATTTTTAAAGAATGTAGGTCACGTAGCACCAAATGATTATTCTAACTAAAAACATTTTAGTGTTTAAAGAACTCAAGCTCAGTTACCTAGAAAAATTTGGCCAAATAGAAGACATTCTAATTCTGGGATGTAGAGGTCTAAGATTTTACTATATTGCTACCAGTTATTCATCCAACTCTTCTGTTTTCATGTGTGACTGGAGAATGATAGGGTGGCAAGATGAGGAAATGGGGAACAAAAAAAAAGAAGATAAAAATGGAGAGCGAAGGGTAACTGGTTTGATTCCCAGTCAGGACACATGCCTGGGTTGTGTGTGGGCCAGGTTCCCAGTAGGGGGTGCATGAGAGGCAACCACACATTGTTTCCCTTTCTTCCTCCTTTCTCCTCTCTCTAAAAATAAATAAATAAAATCTTTAAAACAATGGGGAGTGAGGAGAAAGAGAACATAAAGGGTGGAGAGACAATCACAAGTGTGAGGAAGAACAAAAAAACAGAGAGCAAAAGCCCAATGTATGAGCAAACACCTTCAGAAAAAGCACAACTTCTTTAATTTCCCATCATGCCTCCCATTGTTCTACATGACTCACGCTGATGTGCACACCCTGAGATGAATGCTGAACACATGCCTTATACAACACAACCCAGTTAAAAGAATTTTAATTGGTGTGTACCATTCTCTGCAATTTTAACATTTTAAAAATGAACAGTCTTGCTAAGTACCAGAGGGTGACACGTGGTAATTAATCATTCAATAAATTAGCATATGAAAATGAATGCAACTATGAGACCTGTTGCCAACACTCCATCTTGAGGAAGCTTCCCCTTATATGAGTACCCATAACAGATGTAAATTTACTGTGCAATACTCATAAGTGTCTCCCACAATTATTCCCAGCAACAATACCATCATTCTTGCATCTCCCTCTAGATATTTTATGCTAAGCAGGCCTGTGAACACTGCTATTCTTTTATAATCTGCTTAACCTTTGTAAGCAAAAGCCAGCTAAATATCGTGTTTACATTTTTCTATTAAAGAGATTTTAAAAACTCATTCAAGTTATTTGTTAAATGGACAAATAGGTGAAGGACAGATCAAGTGAAGCTCTTGATCAAACTCCCTTCCTCCCAATTTTGTCTGTCAGGCAGTGAAAGGCTTAGCATTGCGAGCTCAAGAAATAAAACAGTGCCAATGAAATTCTGCATTGTCATGCTCTGATTTTCTTTTAATATTGCTGGTGTTGGAGAGAAAGATATAATCTATTGGTAGGACTCAAAATACTAGATATCAGGCACACTTTTTGAAAGAGAAGAAAATCCCAGAAGCCATTTGCTTTATTAGCTCCTCATACTCACTACTCTTCTATTTTATATTTTCTTGGATCACAATTCCAAATATATTCTAATTTCCCAAGTCTCTCTAGATTCACTGAGGAAGACTGGTTTCTGATTTATTAATGGCACTAAAAACTGAGTGGCTGATTTAGGTAAGGAAGCAAAATGGACTTTGGAGAAGAAACAAGTATTGTGAGACATGTATGTTATCTGGTATGCAGTAGGCACTGGCAAATGTTAGTTTCCTTCCCCAAAATAATAACAAATGATTGGGAAAATTTTTGTTTGCTCATTAAAAAATCAACCTGAAAGGAAACCTAACTAAAGTCTAAATATAATTACCTTTGAAGAATCTAGAAACTATGGTAGAAAGTGTGATTTTAAGTATACCTTTAAAATTAAAGACAATACGCTTCACCTTCCAGAGTAGGCCTAGAAGACAGAATTTCAAGAAACCTGTGCTTATTTATGACGTATGATATGAATTACTGCTTAAAATCATAATATTACCCAAAATAATTCTTAGGGGAGGGTAAACCAGTAATAGAAACAACAGATTATGTACTTAGAGACTAAAAAAGCTTCCCAAATGGCAAAGACCATTTACATTTGATTACTTTCCCTAGGCTCTTAACACCAAAAAAAAAAAAAAAAAAAAAAGAATGGAATTAATTAAGTAGAATTTAATTAATTTGGCCATAATTAAAAGTAAAAAAATAATGAACACTTTCATCAAGAGGTTTCTGTGCAATGACTTAGAAGTTTTTTGAAAATATTATTTTGGTTTAATAATTTTGGGGAGATTACTATTATTTATCAATTTTTTGCTTCTACTTTAACCCGTTACGCTTTAACCCTTAAATAAAGAATATTTTGGTATAGAATTCACCATACAAACAGGCTCTTCTGGAGAGAAAGCAATGACTTACACCAACCTAAGTAGACTAAGATGACTTTTGGAATACTTTGAAAAATAATCTCTTAAACTATGAAAAGCTAAGTTGGTCAATACCCCACAAATACAGCAAGAAAGACAGAAAACAAAATGCTTCTTTAACATAGATGATGTGAATAGCTTAATATTAAACTACATGAAAAAGGGCATAGCACTCACTTTTATTTTACAGGTAGCTCTAACTAGAAGACTACTATAAGCATGGGAAACTTCCACAGCTAAATTAGTATAATGGTAAAATAGTCTCAGTTTTTAAAAAAGGCAGGTAAACTCTTCAGTTTTTGGATTTAAAATTTTTTAATGGGATTTTGTTTTTCCAAAGGGTATTGGTTGATTGACTGACTATGCAGAGAGGAGTCATCCTTTCAACAACAGGTACCCATAACAAGGAGCCTAGGATAGTGCCAAGGGTGCTAGAGGAGGGTGTGCAGGGATAAAACAGGATTTCTAACAAATAACAGTTTTACATTTCCAATTATGTTTTTCAGAACTATCACAGTGCTCCTCAGCTCCAGGCTCGGAGTAGACCTCAGACAAGGCTGCGCTGAAAATGGCTCTGTGATATTCTGAAATAAGGGACAAGCCTCCGAGTACAGCTATTCCCCCTGAGACTTTAAATAAAGTTAGTGAGAAAAACCCAATGTTAAGCAAACTCTGCTATGCATCTGCCGGCCAAATGCAATATACCTTTTTTTTTTTATTCTTATAGATCCTATTTACTAGGCTACTACTGCTACTGTGTATGTCATATCTCTAATTCATACAATAACCTTGAGGGGCAGCAATTATCATTTTAATAAATGAGGAAGTGAGGGCTTGAATAGATTAAGTTCCTTCACCAATGCCACACAGCTTTTAAGTAGTAAGCTAACCTATGCACCCAATCCTGACTTATTTCAAAGTCCCATTCAGTTCTACTAAAACATGCTATTTGTATATTCCACATGCTCTCTTTGCTGTGTTAGAAGACTTCTCTAGTTTTTGATCTCAGCTCCTCCCACTCCACTCAGTACTTGACCATTCCCTTACCTAGAGCTACCAGTAGCTCTGGGCAAACAATACCCCATTTTTAGTATTGTTTCCATGGGATTTACTATTGGCCACACCAGTAGATTCTGAGGGTGAATATTACTAGACATTGTTAACTATAGTGTTCACTCTTCCTTTCATTCTTCTTCATTTACTTACATTAACTAGAAGATTTATAAATTCTAGGTAATGTAGGGAGGAAAAACACTGTCCTTCCTGCCTAAGGAGAAAAACTAGAAAAATGACCCAAAAGTCAAACTGCTATTTAAAATAACAGGAAACAAATAAAACAGCCAAAAATATAAGTTATGGAACAAAGTCTAACATGTGACATGTGTAACAATACTTGGTTTTGGTAAGACAGAGACATATAACTGTGAAAACTCATCTTTTAATGTAAAACTGAAGTAATAGCTTTAACAAAACAAGTCATAAGCAATTATTAAATAATACATGTCCTTTACCATCTCCATTACTATTTGTATAGCAGCTATAAAATGTAAGTTCTATAAAGGGTTCCTTTTATTAAAATTTATTTTTGAAGAACTATCTTCTCTCCATTGCTTCTATTTTTGAAATAAGGAGAGTTAAGTATCTACACTAACAACTAAACATACAGTATGGATTCAACTATTTACTCACTAGAATAATAGAATACACATGTTGAAAAAAGTTCTATAAAAAGAAAATAAATGAAAAATATAAAAATATTTGATTCTAAGATACCCCTTTATCTCTTATTTTTAATGTAAAATTCATTTGTGACATTTAAGAGATGATATAAAAAGTTCAAGATTTTTATGGACCCTCAACCACTGTGTAAATACTAGCAAAAAGAGCTACTCAAAGTACCCAGTGAAGTATCTGCACCCATTTTATCCTTAGCTTATTTCTTTATCCTTCAGGAAAAGATGCTTTAAAAAAAAAATACAAGAAACTATCAAGCAAGTTAATGGATGGCAAAAGCATTGAATAAAGCCTAATTTTGGTTGAAATCCAGTTTGATTATCTGGAGACAGGAAAGCAATTTACCTATATTAGCATTAAATGCCTAACACTAATAAAAGTGTTATGGAAGTGTGATCTAGTAGTAAGTTTTCTGTATTGAGACTTAAAAGACCCTACTACTAGCTAAGTAGTTATATAATACCCTGGTAAAGTTGCAGGTTCCTTTCTGTCTAATGAGATGGCAGTAACTAGTCTTCCTTTCTATGAGATGCAAAGATGTCCATATCCTAATTTTGGGAACCTATAAAAATATCACTCTATGTAGCAATAGGGACTTTGCAGATATTATTAAATTATGACCTTATTGTGTATTCATTTGATATAACTTCAAAGTCACTTGTTTATGATTTGAGTGAAGTCTCCTTAATCCACGTTTATGGCAAAGACAAATGAAAAGTTGCTTTTAGAAGTTGTTTTGATATAAGAATGAAGTTGTTTCACAATGTCATCATCTCATCTGTTGTCACTGATGAGCATTCGGTAGCTCAAGCTACTGAGAGGCCCCACTGAGAGACTTATTCATAAGACCTTATGGAGGCGCAATTATGGCAAAGGGGACACTTAGACTATGAATACAGAGTCTGTAAAACTAGTCAAGAGTTTCAGTCTGGGCAGGGTGACTCTGCGGATGGAAAAGAGAGATCTTTGGTGCATTAACTGCTGCTGTGGTAAAGGCCACACTTTTACGGGCAGTGGAAAAGCTGTCAGTGGCACCTAACAATGCTCAGCAAGAGACCATCTTGCCGTCAACACCTAGCACCATCCTTCCCAAACCACAAGGGACTTCTGTGTTCTGTGCTGGTAGCTGGAAGTCAGTTCGCTGTTGGTTAAACCATCTCTCCCAAGTACCAACTCTTAAAAAGTTTCCTTCAAACTAAATTTGGACTTTACTCCTCTTATTTCTCCTTGCCTAGAACAATAGTGTATAATTTTATCATTGCAGTGGAGTATGGTATTTCTTTACTGGCTTAGTAAGAGACATTATCCTCTGTGCTACTTGGCTTGTGAAATTCCTGCCATGAACTTGTGTCAAATTGTAGACAAAGACAAACTCAGTCTCTAAACAAAATTTGCCCCTACAACAAAACAGACTTTGAGAAAAGGAGATTATTTGAGTGAGTCCAATGTAATAACAAGGGTCCTTGAAAGTGAGTGAAGTATGAGTCAGAGTTGGAGTGATATGATAGAGAAAGACTTGACCAGCCATTGCTGGTTTTGAAGATGGAAATGGGCCATAAGTCAATGAATACAGAGAGCCTCTAGAACCTGAAAAGGGAAAGCAAAAGAAGAGATTCAGAAGGAAGGCAGTCCTGCCAAACACTTGATTCTAGCCCATAAAGAATAATTTCAGATTTCTGATCTTCAGAATTGTAATAAATTTGTGTCATTTTAAACCACTAAGTCTTTCATTATTTCTTACAGCAGCAACAGGAAACTAATACACTAGGGTCAATCTCAGATCTGACATTTACTCTAACTATGTGCCCCTGAGCCAGCTAATTATGTTTCTCAACTTTTGTTTCCTTACCTGTAAAATGGGGTTTACCAATAGCAACTCCTGGTTATCAATTAAACTGCGTAAGTGCTGAGTTATACTGAGTTAAGTGTTTAAAAATCTAGCTATTTGTTTACTAATTCTTTTCTTTAAAACACTGTATTTATTTTTGGACAGAGGGGAAAGGAGGGAGAAAAAGAGGGAAAGATCTGTGTGGTTGTCTCTCACCTGCCCCCTACCAGAGACTTGGCCTGCAATCCAGGCATGTGCCCAGACCTGCAATCAAACTGGAGAGCCTTTGGTTTGCAGGCTGGCACTCAATCCACCAAGCCACACCAGCCAGGGCTGTTTACTAATTCTTATTTTGCACTAAGGCAACATAATGCAACTCAGATTTTCTATTTATGCAAGGAATATGAATTAACACTTCTATCATTAAAGTTATTGGTAATATATCAATGTAGATGTCAATGGCTTGTTCTCATAGGCTATAAAGTTGAAGTTCTTTTACATTCCAAAGCTCCCAAAGGGAAGAAGGAATTTGTTAGAAACCCAGGTTATACAACCAGTAAAAAATCAAGATTCTGCATTGTTTATCCTTAGCTTTTTTCTCTATTCTTCAGGAAAATGTTCCTTTTACACCAGAAAACTTTTGATGACCAAACATAATGACATTTAAGATAAATCACTATAGTCCCACCACTTTATTTTTATTTATTTTTTAATTATTTAATTATTATTTATGTATTTATTCATTCTTAATCCTCACAGAAGATGTTTTGATTTTAGAGGGAGGGAAAGAGAGGGATGGGGGGGGCAGGACAGAGACAGAGACAGATATAGATATGGAAGTGAGAGAGAAACATCGATTGGTTGCTTTCTACACGTTCCCTGACTAGAACTCAAACCAGTAAACTTTTGGTGTACAGGACAATGCTCTAACCGACTGGGTCATCCAGCTAGGGACCAACTCTTTATCTTACTAATAAAAAAAATCATAATAAATAATTTGTTTTGGTACCAATACTCAATTAAGGTCAAAAGCAGATTACTTTCTGGGTTTTCTACCTTTTGTTACAATAGGGATTAGAAAACTATGGCCCCTTGGTCAAATCTGGTCTGCCACCTGCTTTTTAAAAATAAAGTGTTACTGAAACACAGAACTCCCATCATTTATATGTTGTCACAGCTGCTTTCTTGCTACAAAGGCAGAGTTAAATAGGTGCAACAGAGACTGGCCTACAAAACCTAACGTATCTAGGATCTGGCCCTTATACAGGATTCCTGTGCCAATAGCTTCTCAAGGCATGAAAGTTTCAGTTATATTACAAAATGTTTCAAAACAATACATTTTTAAAAAAGACCATTCAACAAACTTTTAAGAATGTTACATGTTGGGGACCACTTTGTGTGGTACTGGAGACTGTAGCCCTGTGCGAGCAAGGCCTTGAAAGACGCCTGTAAGTCTCCATGAGAATGCAGGTGGCAGGCACAACCCGATACTAACACTAAGGGTGCCCATAAGAAATGAGGGCTGAAGAATACATAATATCCTTTGAAGCTTGCTTTGCTTTGCAACAGGGGTTGATGTAAACCAGATGTTTAATGTTGGGAACCACCCTGCCTGGTATCAGAAGCTGTAACCCCCGCTAAGGCTAAGGCTGAGGGAACGACGTTGGAACTGTAAGCCAGCAAGGAGACAAAAGCTTATCTCCATTGCAGGAGCGCTGCTTTTGCTCCTTTTATTTCACCCTGCCTGGCCCCCAATGCTTGGTCGGTTGGCCAATGACGGGTAAGATTCCCCAAGGGGGAAACGACCTAAGACAGGCACGATCACATGGGAGGCCCCCAAGGGGGTAGACTTTGGGGGCTACAGCAAAAGGGGGTAATGGACTCTCGCCCTTTGGCTTTGACATAGCCTGAGTCCCCATTGTCTGCGAGAAAATCTCCTAATCTCTTGGCTGCCTTACTTCCCTTGCTCCACCTAAGTCTGAAACAATGACAGGGTGGTGCCGCCCTGTGCTGGAAAGGGTGAGTTCCCTGGGTGATCAGGCCTAAGAAAGAATATGTAAAATCCTGTGAAACCTGCTCTGTTTAGAATGCTCTCAATTGAATGAGAAGGGTCCAAGGAAGAAGTAAGTTTGTTCCTTAAAGTTTTACAGCCCTCTGACCCTGACTCAAAATTGGCCCTCAGGGTTCCTTGTTATCTATTGTTTGATCCTTTCTTCCTGGCAATGAGTCATGAGCTTTACCTGAATTCTTATGCAAATGAGCCCAATAAAAGCTGCTGGGACAGGAGAATGGGGCGCTCTCCCCTAGGGCTCTCCCTTAGGGAGGGTGGCCGAGGCGCTCCCCACTAGAGAGAGTGGCCGTTTTGTCCCTGTTTCTCCACAGGACTTGGTTGTCTCTGTGTACGTTTTTCTTGTGTTTCGACGAGCCATCTGCAGCGTTCCTCGGTCACTGCAAGTTGGTGGCCTCGACAGCTTAAGTTTAAAGCATAAGGAGTGAACTCCTTATCTCATGAGATACTCCCTACAACCATCTGGCACCAGCATGTCTAACAGACCCTGGCAGATCTCTCTTTCTTCAACTGTCATCTATAAATAATATCCATTTTTTATAAGTATAGCCTTTGGACACTGACTGATGAGCTATGCATGTATGTTGCATATCCCTGCACATGCCAATCCCAATAAAACCTGTTTTTGAGAAGGGCTTGGGGCATTCTCCACTAGAAGAAGAATCGCCACCCCCTTTCCCATCGTAACAGATTGTGTCTGGGATGACTTATTTCACCCACAACTGGGAGAACTCTGTAGGACGGAATTCCCCTCAGTTACACACATAAAGGAATACTATGGCTTAATGTACCATACACACTAACTTGGATAAAATTCTGTGCAGTGCAGGCTCCATGGCTCCACTAAGACACCATGGTGATGAATTCGCTTTTGGCTAAATGATGTTGATTTAATGACAGCAAAACAACTAATCCCAGCATACATGTACCAAGCAAAAATAATATAATGACATATTATTGCTGTAATTATTATTGGATAGATACTGTGAACATATTTGATCATAATTTGTACTAAAACTTGCTATTGAAAAGAATCTAAAACACTGTTTCCTTCATAAAGCATTTCATAAATACATACTGAATACCTAATCCAAGTGGGATTATATGAGGTCTGTCCAGAAAAAGTCCAGTCATTAATATGAGAATGGTCGGCACAGCATCGATGTAATCTGGCAGTCAAGGAGAGTGGACTGGAATGTGCATGTGGGAACAATGATGACTTCACTGCACTAGTCAGTGGCAGTGGTAGATGTTGTTGAGTGAGCATGTGTTATGTGTGGCCATCACATTCAAAATGACGAGTATAGCAATGAATCTGCCTCAAATTTTGCATTAAGCTTGAACAAACCAGAACAATGTTGTCCCAAAAGTCTTGTGAAAAGGTCATACTATAGACTTAAATGTTGTATCTGGCTTTATGTGAAAAGAGATGAGAAACATCTTTTTGTAAAATTTAAATTAAGTTTTATTGTTTATGCTATTAGGTTGTCTCAGGTTTTCCCCATTAACCCCTCTCTATGCAGTACCCCCAAACCCTCAGGCAAGCCCCACACTGTTCATTGTTCAAGTCTATGGGTCATGCATATATGTTCTTTGGCTACCCTATTCCCTTTGCTGTACTTTATATCCCCATGAATATTTGGTAACTACCAATCTATACTTCTTAATACTGTCACCTTTTCTGGCCATCCCCATGACCCCTCTTCCATCTGGCAACCATAAAAACATTTTCTGTATCTATGATCTGTTTCTGTTTTGCTCGTTTTTTGTTTTTTTAGATTCAATTATTAATAGATATGTATTTATTGCTATTTTATCATTCATAAATTTTATCTTCTTTTTAAAGAAGACTCCTTAAGATTTCATATAATACTGGTTTGGTGGTGATGAACTCCTTTAGCTTTTTCTTGTCTGGGAAGCTCTTTACCTGTCCTTCGACCTAAGTGATAGCTTTGCTGGGTAGAGTAATCTTGGTTATAGCTCCTTGCTTTTCATCACTTTGAGTATTTCTTGCCAATCAATTCTAACCTGCAAAGTTACTTCTGAGAAATCAGCTGACAGTCTTATGGGAGCTCTGTTGTAGGTAACTGACTGCCATTCTCTTGGTGGTTTTAAGATTCTCTCTTTGTACTTAACCTTTGGCATTTTAATTATGATGAGTACGGTGTGAACCTCTTTGGGTTTATCTTGTTTGGGACTCCGTGCTTCCCAGACTTGTATGTCTATGTCCTTTACCAAGTAAGGAAACTTTTCCATCATTTTTTCAAATAGATTTCCAATTTCTTGCTCTCATTCCAGCACCCCTATAGTGCGAATGTTGGTATGCTTGAAGTTGCCCCAGAGGCTCCTTACACTACCTTCACTTTTGTGGATTCTTTTTTCTTCTTGCTGTTCTTATTGGGCTTTTTTTTTTTCCTTCCTTGTGTTCCAAATCACTGATTTAATTCTCAGCTTCATCCTTTCTCCTGTTGATTCCCTGTAAACTGTTCTTCATTTCAGTTAGTGTAGCCTTCATTTCTGACTGGTTCTTTTTTTTTATGGTTTCTATGTCCTTTTTTATGCCACTGAAGTTCTGAATTCATATACTCTTCTCCTAAATTAATTGAGCATCCTTAAAACCTGTGTTTTGAACTCTATATCTGGTTCATTGCTTGTTCCATTTTGTTTGGTTCTTATTCTGGAATTTTGTTCTATTTCATATGAGACATTTTTCTTTGTCTTCTCATTTTGGCAAGATCCCTGTGTTTGTTTCATGTATTATGTAGAACTACTCTGTCTCCTTCATTTTAATAGAGTGACTTAATGTAGTAGGTGTCCTGTAGGGTCCATTAACACAGCCTCTCCTATCGCCCAGGGTGCACCCGGGTGCACCCATTGTGTGGGCTGTGTACATTCTCCTCTTGTAGTTGAACCTTGATTGCTGTTTGCAGGTCAATGGGAGGAATTTATGCAGGCCATTCAGCTGCAAGGCCTGGATGTGACCAATGATCACCAGCCTCTGACCACCATGGAGGAATGGCTATGTAGGAGACTACTCCACAAAGCAGGACTTATGCAGCAGTACTCTGGTGCCCACTGAATCTATCCTTGAGTGTGTTCCTTGTGCAGGTGGGTGAGTGGTGGTGCTCTGATATGGTCCACAGCTGTCCAATGTGTGGGCAGGCTCTGTAGCCTCCCAGGAGGGACTAGGCCAAGGTCAGCCATTGCCTATATTCTGTCCCAGGCCACCCAGCAGAAGCTATAAAGCAATCTGCAGGTAGCTGCTACTTGTGCTGTGCTTGGAGGTGTCCAAGCAAGGCCAAGCTATTGACCAAAGACATCTGCTGCTAGTGACAGGCCTAGGGCCACCGTGTGAGAGGTACAGGGCTTGCTTAGGCCAGATGCCGCTTGTTCAAGAGAAGGAAAATCTGAAACATGAGCCAAGACAAGCCATTTATAAGGAAAAGCCACTGGAAACAGCCTGGTGGACCTGAAAGTTGGGTGGGGTAGAACCTCAGGGAATCACCAGGGTGAGGCAAACAGTGTGAGTCAGGTTGATGAAGTCTCTTATACAGTGATCCCCTGCTGGCTCTGTGGGGAGAGGACTCAAAAATAGAACAATGGCCTCTGGAACACTTCTGTCTTGAGAAGGCTGACTCCCTGATGCCAAATACTTCAGTTCCCCTCTGTATGCATCTGGTACCTTTCAAGTTGCTGCCTGGGTGCTGGAGCTCAAAGAGAATGAACCTGAGCAAGTCTGTGCCTGGGCCCTTTAAGAGGAACTGCCTGGGACTCCAGTAGTTTCTGTCTTCCACAGCCTCAATCCCTACTGTTTTCACAGCCAAAGGTTATGGGGAGTTATACTCCTGGCACTGGAACCCTGGGCTGGTAGTACCTGGTATGAGGCTGGAATCCCTTGCTCCCAAGATATCCCTCCTGATTTTTATCTGCCACAGATGAGTATGGGACCCTCTCTTTCCACCCCTCCTACCAGTGTCAATGTGGTTTCTTCTTTAACTCCATAGTAGGATTTCCACTCAGCTCAATTTCTGATCGTTCTAAATAATGGCTATTCCATAGTTGTAATTTTGATGTGGTTGTGCAAGGAGGCAAGCCTTGTTTCCCTAAGGCACAATCTTGATCAAAGCCCGAGATACATCTTATCAAAGAACATTTCTAGCTCTTTTGCAAAACCTTAAACTGAGTTATTTGAGTTGTTTATATACTCAACATCCCTTACATAAGGATCCATGTAATAACTCCTGGAGTTTAGTATTAGCAAAAATCACTTTTTCCATTTATCAGCAATGAGTGCCTTTTAAAGGAATACATAATCTTGGAATCTTGGGAAAATGGTAATTTTTTTCATTGGATAAAGCAAACTGTGAGAGATCACAATAGCCTATAACTGAATGTATTTCCAAACCAGTGAATTTGTAGTCAGAAAAGACTGAAATCAAGTTAACTGAAATATTTATTAAACTGAGTGATGCTTTATCCACTGCTTTTGAGAAAAGAAATAACAAGATATAGAATAGTCAGACGTTTGGGGATCCAAGATTAAATTAGAAATTGTCCCTGGATGCAAAAAAATTAGTTTAGTTGTGGAGTTGAAATATACAAATGACAAAACAGAAAATGATAAGAAGCACTGTAAGATTTATAGCTAAAGTGTTCTAGGAGTTCAGAGAAAGAAAACATTGCTTCCAACAACAACAAAAAAGGATTTATAAACAGAGGGCATAAACCTGAGCTAAAGATTGAATAGAATTTTATTTATTTATTTTTCCTTTCCTTTATTAATGCATTATTTGCAATAAAATCCACCAATTTTAAGTGTATGTATAGTAGGTAAATATTTGTTGATTGTATATAATTGGGTAACTGCTACAAAAGTGAAGATACAGAATAGTATCAAACAAGTTCCCTTGCCCCCCTTTGTACTTGATCCTTTCCCCTGAACTCCTGGCACCAACAACCTGCTTTCAGTCACTATAGCTTTTTCTTTTCTAGAACTTCATATAAATGGAATCATATAGTATGCAGTATTCGTGTTTGACTTCACTCATTTAGCATAATGATGTTGATATTTATCCATATTGTTTTATGCAATACTATTTTGTACACCCCTCCCCTTTTTTTTGTTAGTAGGATTCCACAGAATGGATATATTAGAGTTTGTTTAGTCACTCACCAGTTTTTGGTTGTTATGAAAAACGCTGTTATGACATATGAACATATTTCTAGGTGAGCAAGTGGTTTCATTTTTCTTGGGTTAATACCTTTAAGTGGAATTGCTAGGTAGAATGGTGAATGTAAGTCAAACTTTATATGGCTTAGCTATAATGCTTTTCAAAGTGGACACTGCAATTTGCGTTCTCACTAGCAAAGTCTGAGGATTCCAGCTGATTCACTACTTCAGCAACACTTGACATTGTTGGTCTTTTTCTTTTTTAATGTATTTTTTCTGATAACAAGTGATGTTGAGCATCTCTTCACGTGCTTTTTGACCATTCATGTACCATGAAGTGTCTGTTCAAATCATTTTTCCACTTTAAAACTGAATTGTTTCTCTTTTTGAGTTGTAAAAAGTCTTTACGTATTCTGGACATTCCCTATATCACACACATATCTTGTAAAAATTTTGTCCCAGCACGTAACTTGCCTATTTGTTTTCCTAAGTGCCTTACAAAAAGCAATTCTAACTCTGATGAAGTACATTCTATCAATATTTGCTTTTATGTTCTTTTAATGAAATCTTTGCCTAAAATATGTTACAATGATTTTTCTTCTCTGGTTTTCCTCCAGAAATTGAATAGCTTCAACTTTTAATGTTGGTGCTTTTATTTTTAAGGCAAATTTTATGTATACTTGAAGGTGAAGGTGAAGGTTCACTTTAGCCCACACAGATGTCCAACTATTTTGACACTATTTGCTGAAGAGACTATTTCTTCTTCATTGAACTTAATTGGCATTTTTGTGGGGGGAAAAAGCAATTTATGTATGATTCTATTTATGTACTCTCTGTATGTGTTTATTGGTCTACGTGTCTATTCCTTTGTCAGTATCAGTCTGTCTTTTCCGTTGACCTGTTTCTTTTTCTACTACACCACACTGTTTGATTACTGCAGAGACAGGAAGTGTTGAAACCGAACAGTGCAAGTCTTCTTTCTTTGCAACAATTTTTTGGCTCTTCAAGTCCTACTGAATTTCAATAAAATTGTAGAATCAGCTTATCAATTAGATCACCTATTTGAGACCTTTCTTCTTGGGTAATGGAGGCATTTCCCTCTAGGTACCACTTTGGCTGCACCCTACAAATTTCAGCGTGTGGTATTTTCATTATCAATTTAAAGTATTTTCAAGTTATACTTTCTTCATTGACCCAATGCTCATTTAGAAGTGTTTTGCTGATCATCTTATAATTATTGCTTTCTAATTCAAATTCATTGTAGACAGGTAATAAGCTCTGTATGGTTCCAATCTTTCTACATATGAGACTTGTATTTTTGGCACAGATTGAAGTTTATTTTGGTAAGCATACCATGTGCACTTGTTTGGTATAATGTTCTATGAATATCAATTAAGACT
Source organism: Tonatia bakeri (assembly GCA_004024845.1). Classification (NCBI taxonomy): domain Eukaryota; kingdom Metazoa; phylum Chordata; class Mammalia; order Chiroptera; family Phyllostomidae; genus Tonatia; species Tonatia bakeri. Next base: position 61,942 of record PVIA01003859.1, on the reverse strand, counting down.
ACGTGGTTGACAATCTATGTGTTTGCTGGGTTTTTTTTTTTGTCTAGTTCCATCAATTGAAGAAAGAATTTAAAATCAACTGTGATTGTGAAATTGCCTAGTGTGGCCTATATTGTCAATTTCTGCTTCATGTATTATGAAACACTGTTACTACATATATACATATTTATGCTTTTGTTCCTGTTAATTCCAGTTTAACTTTCCTGTTGAATTTTCAGCTATTGTATCTTGCATTTCTATAATAGTTGTCCCTAGGGATTACATTATATACCCTTAAGTTTTCACAGTTCACTTATAGTGAATGATGGATCACATAAAAAATAAAATGTTTGCAATCTTAAAGGCTTATATGGCCCCAAACATACATCATAAGCCCCACAAGATAATGATGTAATTTTAGTTTTCAACAGTTAAACAATCTGTAAGAAAATTAAGAGAAGAAGAGGCAAAAGAAAGAAATGTCTTTTACATTTGCCCAGATATTTAGAATACAAAGGGGTCCCCTGAAAAAAACAGAATTTATTTATAAAAAATTGTATATTTACTTTTACATGTTTAAACTTCAGTCACCTTCAAAGTACTCTCCATTTGATGCATTATACCTAGCGAGATTTTTTTTCCACTACTCAAAACAATTTTTTAACTTGTCGATTCGGATACCTTTTAATGCTTCTCCCATTTTTTGTCTCACTTCTTCCACATTGGCAAAATGTTTCCCTTTGTGGACTTTTTTAATCCAGAGAAACAAAACAAAAAGTCACCCAGGGAAAGATAGGGTGAATAGGAAGGGCTGGGCACAGGGGTCATGCTATTTGGGGTCAAAAACTGCTGAACACTCAGCGTGTGTGGGCAGGTACACTCACAAATCACCTATCATGAAATGGGAAAACCCGTTGAGTCTCAAAAAATTTTCAGTGAAGCCAAATGCAGCCTCTCACAATACCACCAGCTGATACACTGATACAGATGGGTTCCTAGAACACTCACATAGCGGCGAAGCCTGTGCTACAAGGGGCCTTTCCTCCAAAAGATAATTCTGGGTTTTTTGGGTCTGCTTTCATATACAATGTTCTTTATTGTTTACTTAATATTCAAGTTTCCTTCCAGAATTATTTATTTTCTGCTTGAAAAACGTCCTTAGCATTTCTTGTAGTGCAGGCCCCTTGGTAGAAAATTTCCTTTGTTTTCTTTTATATAAATATGTATTTTGCCTTCATTTTTTTAATTGTGGTATAATAGTCATAACATTACAGTAGTTTCAGGTATACAATGTAATGATTTGATACTTATAAGTATTATAAAATAATTAACATAATAAGTATGACCTTTCTTTCTTTCTTTTTTTTTTTTTTTAGTACGACCTTCCTTGAACAATATTTTTGGTGGGTATAAAATTCTAGGTTGACAGTTTATTTTCTTTCAGCACTTTAAAGATGATATTCTATTCTCTTTTTTCCATACTTAGCTGTTGATTAGTCTGTGGGGTATTTTACACAACACTAAGGAGAGTACAGGAAAGTACAAGTGTCACAAGGGTACTAAGGCATACATGAAACATACCTAAAACATACAAAAAAACAAATGTTAAAGCAAACAAAGCACATTAAAAACTTACATGACTTTTGTTATTGAAGGAAGGCAATGCTACACTCAGTAATTATCAGTACAGTGTTATTTATGAGAGGGAAATGATAGGTAACCTATAGTAAATGTCCCATATGGGGACTGGTTAATTAAGAGTGTATAGCACTATGACAATATTATGCAGTTATTAAAATGGAGAGGGTTACTTAATGACATTGAAAAATGTTCACAAACTATACCTAGGTTTAAAAAGAATAAAATCTAGATACAGAATAATCCCAATTTTGCTAAATATAACAAACATAAACCCAATAAAAAGATGGGAAGACTAATAACAAAATGTTAAATGAAAATATATATATTAAAAATCTTTTACTACATTCAACATTTATTACTTTTTGAATCAGATAAAATTACACTCAGTTACTAAAAAACAGTCATATATGCCCTTTACTCACTGTAATACAGTCTAGATATTCTAGCTCTGATAGTTACACATAAACCTCCTTCTCTGTCACTGCAGTTCCGAATGGGTCTAAAAAAGATCATTCTGAGTATCAGATGGTCAGTCACCTGAGAGGGATTACACCAAATTGTTATGACTCTGGACAGCCAAATGACAGCCCTCTATAACAAACCAATGCTAAAGTATGAGTACATGTGTCCTAGACAAGATTTGTTCTCTTAAAGTGAAAGGCTAGTGCATTAAAGAAATTTTATATTAAATGTCTTCATCATTTGTGAGCAGCCAAACACTGGCTGGCTGATTTCAATTAGCTTTGAAGTGAGACAAATGATAGTAAGGATCTATAATGGTAAGACCAGGGGTACTTAGAAAATATTTTCTTACATATGTATAACCCACCCCATCAGTGAGAGTTCCCAATTATATAATATAGCTAATAGGTTATCCTGGAATTGAGGCAGGAGACAGCATAGGAAAAACTGTGAGACTGCAATACTGTCACTGGCCAGCATTTAGCACGCTGGTTGCCAGGAAATGCCTTTTACCAATTAGGTAGAATAAATAGTAAACCGAGGCAGGAAGGGGGAAGGAGACAAGTCTCACATGCTAACTTAGCAGTCCTGAGCCTGGTCTGATAATATTGCCAGGTGTTCCAACATCACAAGAAACACTGTGTTAGCAAGAAAGAAGGAAAGTCCTTGAAATTCTATGTAGCATTTCCACTATCTGGGAAAGAAAGCCTTGAAACTGTGCTTTCATCCCAGGGTCTGAATGTGGGAGAGGGTCCCCAGTGACCAAAGAAAGAGCCCATAAAACAACTTTGGTTAACTGCCTACCTCTGGTCATTATCTGTTCTACGAGGGAGTCCCTGATGCTTACAGAAAGAGCCCATAAATAACTTTGGAAAGTGCCCCAATTTTAATTAACTGCCTCCTGTCACATATTTGTTTTACAATAAGATGAACAAATGGGGTCTGGAGCAAGATAAGGATTCTGGCTAACAGATTCCCACACATACCTAAGTTTGGATAGTCACATCCCTCAGGAAAGCTAGCAATGCATTTACCCATTAATCAATATGTAAATTTTTTCCTCCTCTTCTACCAACTATATAAGTCCTCAGAACAAAGGACTCGCTTTCTCTCTTGGGGGCTCTAAGTGCTCTTGGCCCTCAGGCCATTGGGCCTCTGGCCACCCTGCCTCAGGCTGCCCAGGGGCTTGTCACCCTGGTCTTCAATAGCTCTTGCTTATATCACCCTGCCTTGCCCTGAAACTTTGTCTTTTACCCCCTATTCTACCCAGTCCTGTTCTCTTCCATGGGAATGGGCCACTAATAAACTGATTACATGCTACTAGATTTGCTGATACGTAATTCTTTACATACATCAGCAAGAAGAACCAGGTCTCTCCTGTCGACAGAATGAACATGCTGTTGGAAAGAAACTCTATTATGAAGCACCTAATTAAGCAAATATTTTATGTCCAAGATAAGAAAATCAGCTAACATTAAGTGAGGAAAAGCAATTGTTAAAAAATCCAATATAGACTATATGCTTGTGTTTCAGAAGGATTAAGTCTTGTGAGGAACTTTGGAAGCAAATAAAAGTACTTCTATGGTAAGCTATAGTACTTCTGGGCTGAATCAAAAGCTCTGCTGAAATTAGTAACTGAACAAGTGTTGGCTTTTCCAGGCCTAGCAGGCAATGCTAATTTTATGTCATGCTCCTCAAGGTGCGAGCTGTGTTGTTCATGATGATTTTCCTCTGTACTACACTAAGAGAAAGGACACAAAAGAGTCCTTGAGAATGCCACCATTTGGGCAAAATTTGACCTAAGAAATTCAAGTAAAGTCAGGATAGAATATAATTACTTTCCTTATTTAAAATAAGGTTGAGAATCTAAAATTTGACCTTTTTTCTAATCTCAGGGTTTCTAACGGTCATTCAGGAAAGTGCCTTGACTCTAGTGTCCCCCATAATCAAATAATTTGTATGTATGTATTTATAAAATAAATTTATTGGAGTGACATTGGTTCATAAAACCATATAGGTTTTAGTGTACAATTCAAGAACTCAACATCTGCATAAAGCATCATGCACCCATTGCCCAAAGTAAAGTTTCTTTCTGACTGCATTTATCACCCCTCAAGTGGTATTTAAAATAAAATAAAGCTGAACAGAAACATAAAAATTTTAAAACATGTTAACATTTAATTTTCTTTAATAGAAAAGAATCCACAAAATTGTTTCTCATTGTCAGCTACATGCTAATGAAATGCCTGATGTTAAGAAAATCAGCTTTTGATGCAATTTTCATTATATTCAGTGACTGGGATGCTAACTATTAATTTTTAAATGCATACTATACTGTAGGTATACTATACTGGGACATACAAACATTTTCAGGAAATGCAGAGTTCCAAACAAGATGAAACCAAAGAGGACCACAAAAGACCTAACACGATTAAAATTCCAAAGGTTAAAGACAAACAGAGAATCTTAAAAGAAACAATAGAAAAGTAGTTACCCACAAAGGAGTTCCCTTAAGATTGTGTTGATTTCTCAACACAAACATGCAGGCCAAAAGAGACTGCTATGAAATATTCCAAGTGATAAAAAGTAAGGGCCTACAAACAATATTACTCTTTTTCCAGTAACACTATCATTTAAAATTTAAAAAGAAATAGTTTCCCAGACAAAAAAGTAAAAGGAGTTCATCACCACCAAAAATATATTAATAAATGTCAATGGATCCTCATAAATAAAAAGTAAATAAATAAATAAAAATAATAAAAGGACAAGACTACATACCTATCAATAATCACTTTAAATGGAAATGAATTAAATGTTCAAATAAAAAATTATAGGGTGCTTGAATGGAGAAGAAAACAAGACCCACACATGCTGCCTATAAGGGATCCATTTCAGGTCAAAAGATACAGAGTGAAAGTAAAGAAATGGAAAAAAATATTGCATGCAAATGAAATGAAAAAGAGCTGGAGTAGCAATACTAGTATCAAACAAAAGAGATATTAAAATGAAGGCTATAATGAGAGACAAGGACACAATATAAGGATAAAGGGATCAATCTGGCAAGACTTTTGGACTCCAAATAGAAACACCTAAATATATCCAGCCAATACTAATGGGCATAAAGGGAGAGATCTACAGTAATACAGTATGTATGGGGAACTTTCATACCACATTAACATTAATGGATAGATCATTCAGACAGAAAATCAAAAAGGAAACAGCAGTGTTAAGTGACACAATATACCAGATGGCTTTAATTGATATTTTCAGAGCATTTCACCCCAAAGCAGCAGATTTTCCAAATTCATGTAACATTTTCCAAAATAGACCATATGTTAGGTTAATCAATAAGTCTCAATATGTTTTTTTTTTTTAAAGATTTTATTTATTTATTTTTAGAGAGGGAAGGGAGGGGGGGGGAGAGAAAGAGAGAGAGATCAATGTGCGGTTGCTGGGAGACATGGCCTGCAACCTAGGCATGTGCCCTGACTGGGAATCGAACCTGCGATGCCTGGTTCGCAGCCCGCGCTCAATCCACTGAGCTATACCAGCCAGGGTCAATATGTTTAAGATAACTGAAATTATATAAAGCATCTTCTCCAACCACAATGGTATGAAACTAGAAATTAATTACAAGAAAAAAAAAGAAAAGCAAATGAACACATGGAGGCTAAATAATATCCTGCCACACATCAATGGGTTAACAACAGATCATAGAAGAAATAAAAAGACACTCAGAGGGAAATGAAAATAAAAACACAATGACCCAAAATTTATGGAACACAGCCAAAGCAGTTCTAAAAAAGAAACTCATAGCAATATAGGCCTACCTTAAGGAAGCAAGCAAAAAAGATCTCAAATTAACAATCTAACCTTAAACGTAAAAGAACTAGAAACAGAACAAAAGCAAAGTCCAAAGTAAGTAGAAAGAAGAAAATAATAAAGACAAGAGTGGAAATAAACAAATTAGAGTCTTAAAAAAATACAAAATATTAATGAAACCAAAAGCTGGTTCTTTGCAAAGATATACAAGATGAACCTTTACGCACACCCACCAAAAAAGAGAGGATTCAAATAAAAGCAGAATTGAAAAAGAACTTACAACTGACATCATAAAAACATAAAGGACTATAAAAAATACTATTAACAATTATATGCCAATAAACTCAACAGTCTGGAAGAAATTAGTAAATTCCTAGGCATATACAATCTTCCAACTGAGTCAAGAAGAAATAGAAAATCTGAATAGACTGATACCACTAATGAAATCAAATCAGTAATCAAAAACTCCCAACAAACAAAAGTCATGCACCAGATGACTTCAGAGAAGAATTTTACTAAACATTTAAATAAGAACTAAAACCTAACCTCAAAATGTCCCAAAACAGTCATGAGAAGGGAAGACTCCTAAGCTGATTTTATCAGGTCAACACTACCATCATTCTAAAAACAAACAAAGATATTCCAAAGAAAATTATGGGCCAATATTCCTGATAGACATAAAGGCCAAAACTCTCCACTAAATACTAGCAAACTAAATTCAGGAATACATTAAAAAAATTATACACCATCAAAAACTGGATTTATTCCTGGGATATAAGGTTGATTTAATATATACAAATCAACAGTATCATAAACAGCAAAGCAAAATAAAAAATAAAAATCATACAGTTAACTCAATAGATGCTTAAAAAGCATTTAACAAAATCCAGCATCCAAAAACTCAGCAAAGTGGGAATACAGAAAATATACCTCAACATAATAAAGACCATATTGGTCATGATCATGATGAGAACTGATTGGACACACTGCTTTCATTGTCTGAGGAGGCTGTAGAGACCCAGGAAAAATCTTGCTGAATTTGCCAGCCCCAACAGTGGCTTGATAGGGGATCCTCTGATCCTTCCCATGACTGCACCACACCCAAGGATTCCAGAATATGGTAGTGAGGTAGGTGGGGACTGAACCCACTTGCTCGTGCACCACACTGGGACACCTAGCTGATCTTCTGAAGAACAGAGTTAACAGCCAATGGAATCCCAGCTTATATGAAGTTTAAAAGCCAAAATTGTAGAGGACCTTGAAAAACAGACAGTAAGGAGATTGTGTTGGGATGGTAAGGTCCCTGGGACCTGCCCGAGGACTAACACTGCTGCAGTCCTGGGCCTGGTGCCTGGCACTGGGGTCAGTGGTTGCTGGAGGAGCTTTGGAGGAGAGCCAGGTAAGCTATAGTAACTCCGCAGCTCCCTCCTCTCCCAGAGCAGTGATGGCAGCCCCACACCAAGAGAGACCTGGATGCTCAAAGTCGCTGGGGGGAATAAAGACTGAGTGGGAGACAAACAGAGGCAGTGGACCCCTCTGGAACTGTGGTTAACGACTAGGAGGACATTACCAGAGAAACTGAGGAGCCAGGTGATAGCTGGAGAAGGGAGAAAAGTTGAGCCAAGACAGACTATAAGCCGGACAATACCTAGACTGGTCAGAGTTGGGCTGTGTGAAAAGCTAGGCACAAATAAGAGGAATTTACTGGAAAAAAAAAAAAGGCTCTCAACCTCTGTTAAAAGAACTCTTGCTCAGCAGCAATGAAGAGGGAGGAGCGGCACAATTTGCTTCAAATCAGGGTGCCTCATGGACTGATCAAAGTGAGGCAGCAGGGGCTTAGAAGGGTAGCAGTCCACAGAGAGATCTAATTTAATAGGGGAACTACACTGCCCTGAAGGGACTCTGAGAGCCTGAAGCACCAAGGCCAGCAAGAAGGGGGGGTGGGGTAAAGAGTTGCTCCTAATCAATACACCTCACAGGTGGTACAATGTGGTGCATTAAAGGGGCTGGCCAGGCTCAGATGGACAGTGGGGACTGGGCAGCACTCTGAAGGCCTGGATTGGAGGCTGGGCAACTGTGAATGTTGCAGCCTAGACCTAGGCTCCATTCTCCCAAAACCACAGGAAAGGGAAAAAGCAAAGGCCAGCTCCCATCTGGCTGAAGCACCCAGGAAGACCAGCAGAACTCACTCAGCAGGTTTAAAGTCAGCAGGAGGCTATTTTTCTTCTTTCTTCCCCCTCCACCGCCCTCCCACCCCAGCCAAGTGTGACACAATAAAAGACCTGGAACTGTGAAAGGACCAAAGAGAGATCTAGAGAGGGATCACAAGGCTAACGCCAATAACTGACACACTAAGACAAATTTCATTTTGCTATCCCACCAAACTTGCATTTTATCGCTCATTTTTATTAATATTTTTTGTTATTTTTATTTATTTATTATTATTATTTTTTAACTCTCTTCTTTCTGTTCAGTTTTCTTCATTTTGCTTGTTTAATAGAATGGTTTCACTGTTTTTCCTTTTTCTGTCTTTCATAATGCACTTTAATTTTTCTTTTTTCACTTCACTCGTGTTTCATTATCACACTAATCTTGGTTGTATACTTCCCATTTTTGTTATTTAGATCATATCTCTTGTGATATTATTGTTGTTCCAATATTATTGTCAATAATTGTTGTTCCATACTACACCGCACCCCTCCATGATCTTAGGCCACTTCACTATCTTCCTGAGCTTTATTACTGTGGTGGTGAACTCTATTCTCTCACACACTACGCCTACTTTCTATCATTACTCTCACTACATCTCACATCTAACCTCACACAACCACTCCGTTTTCTGGATTCAAGTTACATTCTTTCTCCACTCTAAGAGTTTTATCTCTTTTTCACCTTTTATAAAAACTGGCTAGTTGGGTGAAATATCACGGCTAATGCAGTACTTCTCCAAAGGATCTCCTATCTGTTCTCTACTTGTTGGTACTTTAAATGACATAGAATACTCTGCTGCTGAATTAATCTATTTTGCCTCCACCTTTTCACTGATCACATACAAGATAGGAGCTGTGAATATCAGTATACCCGCTGGATGAGAAAACCCACCAACAAAAGAACGACAAACAGGTAAAAAACCAAGTACAACAACAGAGCCCACACAAACATTAGAAAGGGCAACCCTAGAGCATATAGACAAGGAGATCAAAGAGACCACACTACTGAATCCCACAGAATTCCTACCATAGAAGATCACCCTACAAAGACAGCTAGCAAAGCAGAGCATCAGGAAGTACAGAAACAAACAAAGAATCACCTAAAATGGGGAGACAAAGAAAGAACCTGCAACAAAAGGAACGGAAGACTCCCTACTAAGAGAGCAAAATGAAATGGAAGGAAGCAAAATATCAGATATAGAATTCAAAATAATGGTTATAAGGATGCCCAAGGAACACACAGATAACTACAAGGAGCTGAGTGAGAACTACAATAGTATGAAAAAGGAAACAAGAACCAGGAAGAAATGGAGAGTACAATTTCTAAAATAAAAAACACACTAGAAGGAATTATAAGTAGGCTGGATTAAGCAGAGGACCGAACTAGTGAGCTGGAAGACAAGGTAAAAAGAAACACCCAGATAGAGCAGCTGCATGAAAAAAAGACTCAAAAAATACAAGTATAGCTGAAGGGAACATGAAACAGAACAACATTCGAATCAGAGGAAACCCGGACGGAAAAGAAAAGGAACAAGGGATAGAAATCTCTTCTTGAAAAAATAATGACAGAAAACTTTCAGAACCTGGAGAGGGGAAAAAAATCACACAAGTACAGGAAACATAGAGGGTCCCAAACAAGATGAATCAAAGAGGGCTATTGAAAGGCATATCATAATTAAAATGCCAAGTTTTATGACAAAGAGAGAATCTTAAAGGCAAGGAAGAAACCAGAAGTAACATACAAGGGAACTCTGATAAGGCTAGCAGCTGATTTCTCAACTGACACATTACAGGCCACGAGAGAATGGCAGAAAATATCCCAACTAATGAAAAGGAAAGGCCTGCAACCAAGACTACTCTACCCAGCAAGGCTCTCAATTAAAATGGAAAGTGAAATAAGGAGCTTCCCAGACAAAACAAGGCTTGAAGAATACACCTCCACTACACCAGCACTGCAAGATATGTTAAAGAGACTGCTGTAAGAAGTGGAAGGAAAAGAGTGAGAGATAGGGGAACACAGGTACAAAGGGGACACATGAATAAATACCTCTCACTAATAACCTTAAATGTAAGTGGATTAAATGCTCTGATCAAAAGACAAAGCAGAGCTGAATGGATAAGAAAACATGCCCAGGACAAATGTTGTCTACAAGAGACCCACCTCAGAAAAAAAGACCTACACAGATTGAAAAGGAAGGGTTGGAAAAAAATATTCTACGAAAATGAACAAAAAAAAAAAAGCTGGAGTAACAATACTTATATCAGACAAAATAGATTTCAAAACAAAAGACATAAAAAGAGACACAGAAGGACACTTCATAATACTCAAGGGAAGAATCCACAAAGAAGAGAGAGACATTGTAAACATACATGCACCCAATACAGAAGCACCCACACACATAGGGAAAATCTTGGAGGACTTCAAGAAAAATACAGACAGCAACACACTTATACCAAAAGATTATAAAACCTCACTGTCAATAATGGATAGATCTTCCAAACAAAAAATCAACAAAGATATCGGCATTGAACAATGTCCTAGATCAAATGTACTTGACAGATATGTATAGAACCTTTCGACCCAAAGTACACATTCTTTTAAAAGGCACATGGAACATTTTCAATAATACAGACCACATAATAGGACACCAAACCAGCCTCAACAAATTCAAGAAAATGAAATCATATCAAGCATTTTCACAGATCACAAGGGACTGAAACTAGAAACCGACCTCAAGGAAAAAACTCAAATACGGTGAAATTCATGAAGACTGATTACTTAGCTATTAAACAATGAATGGGTTAAGAATGAGATCAGGAAAGGAATCAAAAGTTTCTAAAAACAAATGAAAATGAACACACAACAGTCCAAAACTAATGGGACACAGCAAAGGCAGTCCTGAGAGATAAATTCACACTAATACAGGTTTACCTAAAAAAGACAGAAACATTTTAAATACACGACCTCACCCTATATCTACAAGAATGACAGCAACAACAAGAAAAAGTCCAGAGCAAGTAGAAGGGGGAAAAAAAGCCAAATATAAAGCAGAATTAAAGGACAAAGACTAAAACAATAATCCAATGGATAAATAACTAGGAGCTGCTTCTTTGAAAAGATAAACAAATTCGACAAGCCTTTATGTGGGCTCAACCACAAAAAATGAGAGAGGACCCAAATAAACAAAATCAGAAATGAAAGAGGAGAGATTACAACTGATACAACAGAGTTATAAAGGATTGTAAGAAATTACTATGAACAAATATATGCCAAGAAATTTGAAAACCAGGGTGAAATGGACACATTTCTATAAAAATATAGTGTCCCAGAACTGAATGAAGCAGCAAAAAGACTGAATAGAAAAATAACAGCAGACAAAATTGAAGGAGTAATGAAAAAACTCCTGGCATACAAAAGCCATGGACCAGATGGTTTCACAAGAGAATTTTATAAAACTTTTAAGAAGGAGCTAAGCCCTATCCTTCTCAGACTATTCCAAAAAATCCAAGAAGAGGGAAGACACCCAAACTTCTTATGAAGCCAGTGTAATCCTAATTGGAAAACCAGAAAAGGCACAACAAAGAAAGAAAACTAAAGGCCAGTATCACTGATGGACATAGATGCTAAAATCCTCAACAAAATATGGGCAAACCACATCCAGCGATACATTAAAAAGATCATATACCATGATCGAGTGGGATACACCCCAGGGATGCAAGGATGATACAATATTTGCAAATCAATAAACATAGTATATCTCATAAACAAAAGGAAAGACAAAAGTCACATGACCATATCAACAGATGTGGAGAAAACATTTGATGAGGTACAGCACCCATTTATGATAAAAACACTCAGTATAGTGTGAATAGGAGTATTCTTCAACATAATAAAGGTCATATATGAGAAACCTACAGCCAATATCATACTCAATAGGCAAAACCCAAAAGCTTTTAGGAACAGGACAAGGATGTATGCTTTCACCACTTGTACTCAATATAGTATTGGAGTTCCAGCCACAGCATTCAGACAAGAAAAAGAAATAAAAGGTATCCAAATTGGAAAGAAGGAAGTAAAACTGTCACTGTTTGGAGATTATATGATAATGCACACAGAAAACCCTACAGACTCCATGAAAAAAGTACTTGACCTAATAAAGGAATTTGGTAAAAACACCAGGGTTCAAAGTCAATATATAGAAATCAAACAAATTATTATATACTAACAACGAAACATGACAAACAGAAAACAGGAAAAAAAAACCCATCTACTATAGCAATAAGAAAAGTAAAGTACCTAGGAATAAACCTAACCAAGGTAAAAGACCTGTACTCAGAAAACTACACAACACTAAAGAAAGAAACTATGGAAGACATATAAAAAAAGACAGTGCACACACTGTCGTCATGGACTGGAATAATTAACATCATGAAACGTCCATACTACCCAAAGCAATTTACAGATTTAATGCAATCCCTATCAAAATACCAATGACATATTTCAAAGATATAGAACAAATATTTCAAAACTTTATATAGAACTGTAAAACAGCTAACAGGCACAGCAATTCTGAGAAAGAAGAACAAAGTAGGAGGGATCACAATACCTGGTATCAAAGTACATTAGAAGGCCACTGTAATCAAAACAGTATGGTGCTGGTGTAAGAACAGACACACAGACCAATGGAACAGAATAGAGAGCCCAAAACAAACCCTAGACTGTGAAGTCAATTCATATTCGACAAAGGGGGAAGGAGCATAAAGTTGAGTAAAAATAGCCTCTTGAACAAATGGTGCTGAGAGAGCAGGACAGCTACATGAAAAAAAAATGAAAGTCGATCACCAACTTATATCATACATAAAAATAAATTCAAGGTAGATAAAAGACTTAACATAAATTGTGACACCAAAAAAGTCCTAGAGGAGAACATAGGCAGGAAAATCTCAGATATTCCACAAAGGAATATTTCCACCAATACATCCCCTAGAGCAAGGGACATAAAGGAAATATTAAACAAATAGGATCTCATCAAAATAAAAAGCTTCTGCACTGCTAAAGAAAACAGCAATAAAATGAACAGAGAATCAACCATATGGGAAAACATATTTGCAAATGATACCTCAGACAACGGTTTGATCCCTAAAATATACATAGCACTCACATGACTCCACGACAGGAAGATGAACAACCCAATTAAAAAATGGGCAAGGACTTGAACAGACATTTTTCTAAGGAGGACAGACAGAAGGTCCAGAGACATATGAAAAGATGCTCAGCATCACTAGCCATCAGAGAGATGCAAATTAAAACTACAATGAGATTCCAGGCTAAGATGCAGGCATAGGTGGATGCATTGTCCCTTCTTGAACAACCAAAAGGACAACAACAATTTTAAAAACAAAACACAACCAGAACTGCCAGGAAATCGAACTGTATTGAAGTTCAACTACCAAGGAGTTAAAGAAGCATTCATCCAGACTAGTAGGAGGGGTGAAGATGGGCAGCCGGGACATAGAAGACCCACAGCAAGGCAGTGGCTGGAGGACCCAGCCAGACGTCAACTGTCACAGCAGGTGGTCTCACATTTGTGTGCTGATAAGCTGGGAGGAACAGCTCAGTAGAGAGACAGACCATGCAACCCAGGGTTACAGTGTAGGAAAATAAAGCCTCAAAATCTGACTGAAAAAATCCGTGGGGGTTGTCGCTGAGGGAGAAACTCCTAGTCTCACATCAGAGATCGTTGGAGAGACCCACAGAGTCCTAGAAGTTACACAAATCCACCCACCCAGGAATCAGCACCAGATGGCCCCAATTTGCTTGTGGGTAGTGGAAGAAGTGACTGAAAGCTGGCCGAGAGCCAAGTAGGGAGCAGTGTTCCCTCTCCAACCACTCCCTAACATACAGCGCCAAAGCACAGCCAAGAGGGTTGCCCTGCCCTAGAGAATCCCTAAGGCTCTGCCCCTTACTAACATATCAGGCACACCAAGAAAGAAAAGTGGCCTAAATGAAAAAATAGATCAGAGCTCCAGAAAAAATACAACTAAGTGATAAAGAGATAGCCAACCTATCAGATGGACAGTTTAAAACACAGATAATCAGGGCGTTCAAAAAAAATGGTTGAGTACAGTCACAAAATAGAGGATAAAGTGAAGGCTATGAAAAGTGAAATAAAGGAAAATATACAGGGAGCCAATAGTGATGGGAAGGAAATTGGGGCTCAAATCAACGGTTTGGACCAGCAGGAACCAATAAACATTCAACCAGAACAGAATGAAGAAACAAGAATTCAAAAAAATGAGGAGAGGCTTAGGAACCTCTGGGGCAACTTTAAATGTTTCAACATCCAGATCATAGGGGTGCTGGCAGGAAAAGAGGAAGAGCAACAAACTGAAACTTATTGGAACAAACAATGAAGAGGAACTTTGCCAATGTGGTGAAGGAAACAGACTTCCAGGAAGTCCAGGAAGCTCAAAGAGTCTCAAGAAGTTGGACCGAGGGAAGTACACAACAAGGGACATCATATTTACTTTACCCAAGATTAAAGATAAGGAGACAATCTTAAAAGCAGCAAGAGGAAGGGGGACACTTATCTACAAAGGAGTGCCCATAAGACTATCAGCTGATTTCTCAAAAAGAAAAAAAAACCTTGCAGACAAGAGGGGGCTGGAAAGAAGTATTCTAAGTCATGAAAGGCAAGGACCTACATCCAAGATGACTTTATCCAGCAAAGCTATCATTTAGAATGGAAGGGTAAAGTGCTTCCCAGATAAGATTAAGTTAAAGGAGTTTATCATCACCAAGCCCTTATTATCTGAAATGTTAAAGGGACTTATCTAAAAAGAAGATGATCAAAATTACCAATATTAAAATGACAACAAAGTCACAACTACCAATAACCTAAAAAATACAAAAACAAACTAAGTGAACAACTACAGTAGGAAGAGAATCACAGAAATGGTGATCACATGGAGGGGTATCAGCTGAGAGTGAATGGAGGAGAAGGTACAGGGAATAAGAAGCATAAATGGTAGGTGCAAAATAGACGCAGGGGGGGCGGTTATGAATAGTATAGGGAAGGTAGAAGCCAAATAACTTATATATATTGTTCATGGACATGAACTAAGGGGCGGGGGGTGGCAATATTGGTGATGGGGGAGTTGGGGAGAGGGGAATAAAGTAGGGGAAATGGGACAACTGTAATAGCATAATCAATAAAATATACTAAAAGAAAAAAACTGCAATGAGCTATCACTTCACAACGGTCAGAATGGACTTCATAAACAAATCAACAAACAAGTGCTGGAGAGGTTGTGGAGAAAAGGGAACCCTAGTGCACTTCTGGTAGGAATGCAGACTGGTGCAGCCACTGTGGAAAACAACATGGGATTTCCTCAGAAAACTAAAAATGGAATTGCCTTTTGATTCGGCAATACCACTGTTGGCATTATACCCTAAGGATCCTGGAACACCAATTCAAAAGAACCTGTGCACCCCAATGTTCATAGTAGCTCAATTTACAATAGCCAAGTGCTGGAAGCAACCTAAGTGCCCATCAGTACATGAATGGATCAAAAAAGTGTGGTACATTTACACAATGGAATACTAAGCAGCAGAGAGAAACAAGCAGCTCCTACCCTTTGTGACAGCACAGATGTAAATGGAAAGCATTATGCTATGTAAAGTAAGCCAGGCGGTGAAGGACAAATACCATATGATCTCATCTGTAAGTGGAACCTAATCAACAAAAGAAACAAGAAAGCAAAATATAATCAGGGACACTGAAATAAAGAACAAACTAGTCATAAGCAGAGAGGAGGGGAGAGAGGGGTAATAGGGCATAATAGGGGAAGGGCCATCAGGGAAAATGTATAAAGAACACATGAACAAAGGCAAAGGTATATATATAGGTTTGAGGATGGGACGTGGGGATGGGTGTGGTGGGGCGTGGTATCATAAAAATGGAGACAACTGTACTTGAACAACAATTTAAAAAATAAAATATATATATATGCATAGACATATGTGACAAACCCAGAAGTAACAGATTCTCAATGAGGAAATGTCAAAATGCCTTCCTTAAGATTAGGAAAAAGACAAAAAATGTCCACTTTCAACATTTTATTCACTGTAATATTGTAAGTTCTAGTCACAGCAATCAGACAAGAAAAAGCAAAACAGAGCATTCAAATTGTAAAAGCAAAAGGAAAATTGTCACTATTTGCAGATGACATGATACTATATAGAGATAACCCTAATGATTCCACCAAAAAATAATAAAAACTGATAAATGAATTCAATAAAGAAACAGGTTATAAAATTAATATTCAGAAATCAGTTGAATTTTATACACCAATTATGAATTATCAAAAGAGAAACTTAGAAGGCAATCCCATTTCTGATTGCATTAAAAAAATAAAATAGAAATAAATTTATCCAGAAAAATAAAGATCTGTATTCATAAACTTAAAAGACATTGAAGAAACCTCAGAAACAAGTAAATGGAAACATATACTGTGCTCATTAATAGCAAAAAATTAAAATCATTAAAATATCCATATTCTCTAAAGCAATCTATAGATTTAATGGACTCTCTATCAAAATACCAATGGCATCTTTCACAGAAACAGAACAAATCATCCTAAATTTTATATGGAACCACAAAAGACCAAGAATAGTCCAAGCAATCTTGAAAAAGAAAACAAAATTACAGGTATTGTGATACGTGATACCAAACTCTACTACGGTAATCAAAACACCATAGTACTGGCATAAAAACAGACACATAAACAGATAAAAATAGATCAATGGTTCACAATAAAGAGCCAGAAAATAAACCCATGCCATATGGCCAATTAATCTCTAACAAAGTAGGTAAGAACAGAATGAATAAAGACAATAAATGGTGTTGGGAAAACTGAAGAGATAAATGCAAAGAAATAAAACTAGACCACTTTCTTTAATCATATGCAAAAAATATATTCCAAACACTTAAATATAAGACCCAAAACCATAAAATTCCTAGAAAAAATCATAGACAGTAAACACTCTGACATTGTGTAGTAATGTCTTTCCTGGCTTATCTACTTTGGCAAGGGAAACAAAAGAAAAAAATACACAATTAGGAGTACATAAAAAGTTTTTGCATGGCAAAGACAACCATCAACAAAACAAAAAGTCAACCTACCAACTGGAAGAAGATATTCCCCAAAGACTTATCTGATAAGGGGTTAATATCCAAAAGGTATAAAGAACTCATACAACATAGTATCAAAAAATATAAACAATTTAATGAAAAATGGATAGAAAACCTGAAGACATTTCCCCAAAGAGGACATACAGATGACCAACAAACGTATGAAAAGATGTGTAATGTCACTAATCATTAGAGAAATGCAAATTAAAACCACGAGATACCACCTACTACCTTTCATAATGCCTATCATTAATAAATAAACAAACAAATGGTTGTGAAAATGTGGAGAAAAAGGGCTGCTGGTGAGATTGCAAATGGTTTAGCCACTGGAAAACAATATAATGGTTCCTTAAAAAATTAAAAATGAAACTACCTATGACCCAGCAATTCCACTTCTGGGTATCTATTGGAAGAAAATCAAAACACTACTTCAAAAGATATATGCACCCACCCCTATATTCATTGCCGTATTAGATACAATAGCCGAGATACAGAAGTAATCTAAGTGTCCATCAATAGACAATTAGATGAAGATTTAAAACCTATATACAATGAAATATTACTTGGCCATAAACAAGAATAAAATCTTAAAATTTATGTCAATATATGTGTACCTGGAGGGTATTATGCAAGTGAAATAAGTAAGTCAAATCTCATAAGATTTCACTTGTATGTGGAATCTAAAGAACAACATATCGGTAAATAAAGAAGCAAAAGAGAAACAGACTCGGACTCATAGATACAGAAAACAGACTGATGTTTGCTAAATGAAGAGAGGGTTAGGGGAATGGTTGAAAAAGGCAAAGGGATTAAGTACAAATTGGTAGTTACACAACAGTCACAGAAATATAAAGTGTGGCACAGAAAATATACTCATTAATACTGTAACAACTATGTATGGTGTCAAGGTGGTAACAGATTTATTGGGGTATCACTTTATAAATTATACAAATATCTAACCACTATGCTGTGTACCTGAAACTAATATAAATTAGTATTGAATGTCAACTGTAACTGAAAAAAAGTAATAAAATGAGGGTAACCATTTCTATTTTGAAAAAAAGAACCACCTAAAGTATGCTATTAATAAAAGTGCTCCTTTCAACGGGGGCAAAAATACAATATGGAGTCTCTCAGTCTCTATTCCAGACAGACTGAACCTGTCTTCTTGTTAGATTAGGATGTTCAACTTTTTTTGGCCAGAACACAGGTGTCATGAAAGGCAACCCTGAATCAATGCCAAAACTGAAAATAAAAAGACTCATTTCAATATCTTTATCTGACTACATAATGCTCAAAATTGGTCTAAAGAGGTAGAAATTAGCCTGAAGTGAATAATGCCTCTAGGAAAAAAGATATTTTTAATCATGTCCATCATTTGATTAATTCTAAAAATTGTGAATAGTAGTTCTTGCTTCACTAGTTAAGTGTGCTTTTGCAGTCAATTGTGAAGTCATTATTCCAGTTTCAATTCTACCTGGTAAGAACTTAATTTCATCCCTCACCTCTTAGCTAACACCCATATCTAAACAGAAAAACAACAGCACAAGCCTAGTCAGTTTTACATTAGGCAGATCAGAGTCAAAGGGCCCAGATATAATCTATAGGGATGAAATGCACTTATAAGCAAAAACTGCCTTCACCCAAATTCAAGGTTTCCCTATGATTTAATACAGCAGAAGGCAATATGGACATTACCCCCACAAAATGCAATTCTCCGTATTAATAATGGTCTCTAATACTATGGCTAAAGAAAAGGATGTACTAACTCATGTCAAGAAAAAAGACCTTGTAAAAATATCCTACTTTTCTTATAGAGCTACCCACTACCCAAACCATTAACTAGTGGGAAGAGTGACAATGCATTTGATTGTAGACAGAATACTTAATTAAATCCATTAGGTAACTGACTGATGATAAAATAAAGTTATTTCCACTGACTTGTTATATAAACTAAAACGTAAAATTATGGATGGAATCCCTCCTTTGACAGTTAAAAACAATCTGCTCGAAGAATCTGAAAAGATGATGAGTTAATTTTAAAGGGAAAACAGCCTCATTTGAAAGATTTTTTAAAACTTATTTATTGGCCCTAGCTAGGCAGCTCAGTTGGCTAGAGAGTTATCCCAACAGGCCAATGGTGCAGGTTTAATCCCCACTCAGGGCACATATAGGAAATCAACCAGTAAATACGTAAGTAAGTGGAACAATAAATTGATGTCTCTCTCTCTAACCAATAAATAAAATTTTTATAAAGATATATTTTAAGAGAATTTTCTCAAACCAATTTGAGTGCTTCTCTTATTTTTTCCAGGGTTATTCTGTTATCACTTATAATAAAATCTCTCAGTAAAAATCCTCAAAAAGCTTTAAAAAAATAGGTAGTACATTACTTTTCTACTATACCTTCAAAAATCGTTCTAACAAAAGACAAAATAAATTCAGTCCAAGATATTGTGACACTGTCTGGTTTCTCACTATAGACTCTTCTACTTTAAAATCTTATACAATAAACATTCTTGTGTCCTACAACAGAAAGGATGGAAAGAAATTGGAGTCACCCAGCTAATATAATGCAGGAAAGTAATAGTGATGCAATTCAACATTCAAATTACAATAAATTTTTCTTAATTGTATAGTTTCTACTAATACAGTGTTCTGATGGTGTCTTCTTTTTTTGCTTTTCTCCTTCAGCATAATTGCTTTAAAAAAAACACTGATTTGTCTGACTTACAGATGGTTAGTCTGCCTAATTTGAGTAAGCTCTAAAACAATGCTGTTTTAGAAAGGTCCAATTAGTTCTAAACAAAGGCTTTCAGTTCAGTAAGCATGTCCTATAGAGATACTTCTGACAGGGATAATCCAGTATTCCCTGTAGTCCTGTAGTTTGTAAGGGGGTAAAGGAAGCTGCAAGTGAATGCACATCTTACCAGCTGGATTTCCCAGGGTTCATAACTTCTGACAGCACTCACAAAAAATTTCCACTGAGCTGCTATACCAGCATTTTCTAAGATTTTGGTGAATTAATGCCATTTGTCAGAAGAGGGCTATTCAGAAACATACATTCCCTCTATCGTGAAATCTGAATATTTTTCTCCATACTGATTTTTGGTCTTGCCCATCTATTTCAACTTCTACAATTGTACCTTTCACATTTAGATGTCTGCCAGTCTCCCAGCTGGTGTCTGTCTCTAAACCCACCCATCCTATTAATATAGTCACTAAAATAATGTTCCTCAATTAATTTCATCATGTAAATTGCCTGTTCAAAAATTACAGTGACTCCCTACTTCTCAGCATATCAAACTCAAATTTCTTAGCTGGGGTTTCAAAACCCTTCACACTTAAAATCAATGATCATCTCTTCTTTATTTATGAAAAAATTGAAGTACTTTGAGATAACTTGCCCAGGGTCATACAGTTAGTAGAGGAGTTGGGATCTCAGCCAAGGCAACCTAGTTCTAAAGTTTTACTCTCAAGCATTATACTACATTGCCCCTGTTAAGAATTTGGTATGTGAATGTTACCTTGTAATTGCTTGTATAGGTCTCTGGATATTCCTCCAACTACATTATTCTTTGAAATAGTCTACTTCATTTGTATGTTCAAACTTAGCCTATACATAGTAGACACTTAATATGTTTCACTGACTGGTCTTATACTAGAATGGATCTTCAGGTAAACTATAATGGCAAGATTTCAACTTCTGAAAGTCAAAGATCTCTGAAGTATAAGGTGGTGAAAATGATTTTTGTCTACTCATATCCTCATCTGCTATCATTTCTGACTTTCCTTGTTTAGAAACAGTTGTGGTATAACATTTTCCTATATGGTCCAGAAATATGGAGTGGTACAATCTCAGCAAAGGCTTAGCATTACCCCACCCCACTAAATCAAATAACTAGGCATAATGGAAACAGTAATCTTAGAAATAAAAGAAGTAGGAGTTCCGGCCAAGATGGAGGCATAGGCAGTCGCATTGTGCCTCCTCGCGCAACCAAAACTAAGGACAACAAAAATTGAGAAAAAAGAAAACAACCAGAACAGAGGGAAATGAACTGAACGGAAGGCGGACTCCAGTACATCCAGACCGGTAAGGAGCGGCGGAGTCGGAGGCCTGCAGAGCAGGGTCGAGGGTCCCGGCGGGAAGAAACCCTGGCTGGCAGGCGTGGGCGCGCAGGGCGCAGACGGCAGCAGATGGACCGGTGGCGGACCCTGGTCTGAGGAGGCGACTAGCAGACCCAGTGAGGGACTCAAGGCAGCTGGCTGTCCGCAGCCACACATTCGCGAGCAAACTAAGCAAAAATGGCAGCACCACAGCGTTTCAAAGTTTAGGAGCCCCGTCTGGGAGCCGAGGCCGGGAGATTCTCTCAGCCTCACAGGAAACTTCTCGGGGAAGCCCACAGAGTCCAAGAAGGTGCACAAGCCCACCCGCCAAGGAGCCAGCACCAGAAAGACCCAATTTGCTTGTGGGAGGCAGTGGAGGGGACAGAAGTCCTAGAGAGAGGGGAGCAGGCGCCATTGTTCCCTCTCAGACCCCGCCCCCACATACAACGTCACAACCCAGAGACTGGGGTGCCCCGCCCCGTGAACACCTAAGGCTCCGCCGCCCTTATGAAACAGCCGCAACCAAACCAAAGGAAAATAAAAAAGATGGCTCAAACAGATTTGAAAGCCCCAGAACCAATTTTTTTAAGTGACCAAGAAATTGCCGAATTACCAGATGCACAGTTCAAAGCACTGGTGATCAGGAAGCTCACAGAATTGGTTGACTTTGGACATAAATTAGATGAACAAATGCAGGCTATGATAAGAGAAATGAAGGAAAACGCACAAGGAAATAATAGTGAGAGGAAGAAAACTGGGACTCAAATCAATGGAGTGGACCAGAAGGAAGAAAGGAACAACCAAACAGAAAAGAATGAAGAAACAAGAATTCAAAAAACTAAGAGGCTTAGGGACCTCCAGGACACCTTTAAACGTTCCAACATCTGAATTATAGGGGTACCAGAAGGGGAAGAGGAAAAGCAACAATTTGAGAAGTTATTTAAACAGATATTAAAGGAAAACTTCCCCAATCTGGCAAGGGAAATAGACTTTCAGGAAGTCCAGGAAGCTCAGAGAGTCCCAAAGAGGTTGGACCCAAGGAGGAACACGCCAAGGCACATCATAATTACATTAGCCAAGGTAAAAATGAAGGAGAGAATCCTAGAAGCAGCAAGAGACAAAGAGACAGTCACCTACAAAGGAGTTCCCATCAGACTGTCAGCTGATTTCTCTAAAGAAACCTTGCAGGCAAGAAGGGGCTGGAAAGAAGTATTCCAAGTCATGAAAGGCCAGGACCTCCATCCCAGATTGCTCTATCCAGCAAAGCTTTCACTTAGAATGGAAGGGCAAATAAAGTGCCTCTCAGACAAGGCCAAGTTAAAGGAGTTCATCATCACCAAGCCCTTATTATATGAAATGTTAAAGGGACTTACCTAAGAAAAAGAAGATTAAAAGTATGAATAGTAAAAAAAGTCATCAAATGGAGGGTTAGCAACAGGGAAGTAAGAGGAGGAGGGAGGGGGAACAGATATAGAGAATAAGTAGCATAGACAGTAGGCAGAAAATAGACAGGGGGAGGGTAAGAATAGTATGGGACATGCAGACACTAAAGAACTTATGACACATGGACATGAACTAAAGGGGGGAATGTGGGTGGGAGGGGATGGGCAGGGTGGAGGGGAGTGAAGGGGGAAAATGGGCCAACTGCAATAGCATGATCAATAAAATAAAGAATTAAAAAAAAGAAATAAAAGAAGTAGAAAGGCTACAACAAGCATGATGTTATATAATCTCCAGCTCTTGCAATGTTGAAATTGGAAACATTTAATACATTTACAGCTTTCTATAAAGATGAAACCAATTGAGCAAAAAAAGAGGAGGCCCTTCACTGGGAAGGCATGGTGATTGTACATTTCATGAGAAAAAAGCCAGCCATAGCCTTCTTGAATGCTTGGCAAAGTTCATGCACATTAACTACTCATGCTTAGCATTATGTTCTGAGTATCTAATCAATCCTTAACAAAGAAAAAACGACAACTCAATACTTCCTTTTAATTCTGTCAGTTAATGTTATGCATACAGAAAGATCTTAATAATAAGGAACAGAGCAGTATCTCTCCACCTTTCTTTTAGTTTTTGACCATTACATTGTCAGTTAAATTGACCTGAGATGTTTCAAGAGAAATCTTTACTATTGTCATTTACAAATTCACAAAGATCAACCATATAAGCATGAGTTGCCAGTACAAAGAATTAGGAATCCCCACTGAAAAAAAACATTGTTCCGCAGTTTTGTAACTAACAAGTTTATGCCCCAAGTTCATAATATACCAATATACCTGTGTTTAAAATAAGACAATGGATAACGATGGAACCAGAAATAACTGGCGACTCCAGAGGATGCGAGGAAACTGAAAATACATGCTACTTATTTTACCATTATTTTCTAAGTAGCTTAAATACAAACTTGGAAGAAACTTCAAAGCCCAAGGTAAATCTGTCTAGTTGTTACCAGTGAAACACCATCTCTTACAGGTATAAGTGGGGCTCTTATAGTATCTCATAAAAAAATTTCCCCACACAGGAGGAAGTGGCTCCGTGGTATGATTTATTGATGATGAACAATTAAGGGGGTTCCCCTCCTGAATTCCCAATGTTTCATTTCCTTCTGTCTCACCAAGAAACAAAATCCAATCTTATCTTCAGTAAAGCCAGGATAAATGCCATTGTCCAGAGTTTCTCCTCCATACTAAAGTCTAGTCCAGTCCAGCATCCAGATAGCTTAGTGTGTTTCCATTTACAGCTCACTCTGGGAGCCTACATACAGACTTGCACAGCCATGAGCCATACAGCTACTATGACCACATGGTGATGGAAAAACAACATGCAAATGCACAGGATGACAGTGGGTCACAGGGGTAGGTGGGGATAGGGGGTGAGAGGGGTGGCGGAGAGAGGGGCTGATTCTTTGTTCCTCTGGGATTATATTAACTTGGTTGTGGGGCTTTCTCAATATGACCAATCCATTTCCCCAACTTTCTGCCTGCTCTTCGGTGAGTCTACTTGCCAACCAATTGCTTCTTTCCCTAGGCTAGACAGACAGGCATCTCTGGTCCACCAACATATCTTCCCCTATGCCATTTTTTTTCTTTTAAAGAAGCCTATAATTTTCTTTTATATTTTTTCTCATTTTTAAAAAATCTTAATTGTTGTTCAAGTACACTTTTCTGCCTT
This sequence comes from Tonatia bakeri, assembly GCA_004024845.1. Taxonomy (NCBI): domain Eukaryota; kingdom Metazoa; phylum Chordata; class Mammalia; order Chiroptera; family Phyllostomidae; genus Tonatia; species Tonatia bakeri. Next base: position 37,353 of record PVIA01003859.1, on the reverse strand, counting down.
TGACTCCCATCCCAGACCACCCCCGCAGCCGTCCCCACCTCCCTCCCATTAACACACACCCACTAGTTTTTGTCCATGTGTCTTTTACACTTGTTCCTGTAAACCCTTTCCCTTTTCCCCTGCAATCCCCCCACTCTCCCCTCTGGTCACTGTCAGCCTGTTCTCTATTTAAGTATCTTTGGTTATATTCTACTTGTTTGTTTTGTAGTTTAGGTTCCTATTAAAAGTGAGACCATGTGGTATTTGTCTTTTACTGCCTGGCTGACGTCACTTAGCATAAAACTTTCCAATTCCATCCATGATATCGCAAAGAGTATGACGTGCTTCTTTCATTTTCTTTCTGCTACACAGAATTCCATCGTGTAAATATACCACAGTCCTTTTTTGATCCATACATTTAATGATGGGCACCTAGGTTGCTTCCAACAATGAGTTATTGTAAATTGTGCTATGAACATTGGTATTTCAAAATTCTTAGGATATAATCCTACCAGTGGAATTACTGGGTGAAAAGGAAGATCCATTTTTAGTTTTCTGAGAAAATTCCACAGTTTCCCATAGTGGTTGTACCAGTCTGAAATGCCACCAACAGTGCACTAGGGTCCCTTTTCCTCCACAACCTCTCCAACAGTTCTTGTTTGTTGCTTTGTTTATGATGGCCATTCTGACTGGTGTGGTATCTCATTGTGGTTTTAATCTGCATCTCTCTGATAGCTAGCGATATTGAGCATCTTATCATGTGTCTCTGAATCCTCTGTACGTCCTCGTTGGAGAAGTATGTTTTCCTATACAGTTAATTCTTTTTATTTTAATAGTGTTTTCTTTAGCTATGCAGCTTTTTATTTTCATGAGATCTAACTTGTTTCTTCCTTCCCTTACACCCCTTGCTCAAGGGGACATATCAGTAAAAATGTTGATGCATGAAATACCTGATTTTCCTGCCTATGTTGTTCTCTAGGACTTTAATGGTGCATGGCTGACATTTAAATCTTTTATCCACCTTGCATTTACTTTTGTGTATGGTAAGTTGGTGATCGAGTTTCATTTTTTTGCATGTAGCTGTCCAGTTCTACCAACACCATTTCATGAAGAGGCTATTGTTATTCCATTTTATGTTGCTGCCCCCTTTGCCCAATATTGACTGTAGAGACATGGGTTTATTTCTGGGCTCTCTGTTCTGTTCCATTGGTCCATGTACCTGTCTTTACACCAGTACCAGGCTGTTTTGATTACAGTGGCCTTGTAATACAATTTACAATTAAATACTGTGATCCCTCCTACTTTGCTCTTCCTTCTCAAAATTGCAGCTGATATCTGGGGTCATTTATGGTTCCACATAAATTTTTGAGTGTTAGTTCTATGTCTGTGAAATATGCCATTGGTACTTTAATAGGTATTGCACTGAATCTGTAAATTGCTTTGGGTAGTATGCACATTTTGATGGTATTAATTCTTTCCATCCATGAACATGGTATATGGTATCATTTGTTTGTGTCTTCCTTAATTTCTTTCTTCAGTGCTGTGTAGTTTTAGGCATACAGGTCTTCTACCTCCTTGCTTAGTTTTATTCCTAGGTATTTTATTTTTCTTTTTGCTATATCAAATGGGATTTTTTTTTCTTGATTTCTGCTTCTGCTCTTTCATTGTTGGTATACAAGAATGCCTTTGATTTCTGGATATTGACTTTGTATCCCGCTGTTTTGCCAAATTCATTTATTACCTGGAGCACTTTTTTTGGTGGAGTCTATAGGATTTTCTATGTTGAATATCATGTCATCTGCAAGCAATGGCAATTATGTTTCCTCCTTTCTGATTTGGAAGCCTTTTATTTCCTTTTCTTGTCTGATTGCTGTGGCTAAAACTTCCAATACTATATTGAATAGAAGCGGTGAAAGTGGACAACCTTGTCTTGTTCCTGATCTTAGTGGAAAAGATTTTAGTTTTTGCCCACTCAGTATGATGTTGCCTGTGGGTCTCTCATATATGGCCTTTATTATGTTGAGGAATGCTCACTCCATCCCCACTTTGCTGAGTGTTTTTATCATAAATGGGTGCTGTACCTTATCAAATGCTTTTTCTACATCTATTGATAGGATCATGTAATTTTTGCCTTTGCTTTTGTTTATGTGATGTATTACATTTACTGCTTTGTGAATATTGAAGCATCCTTGCATCCCTGGGATAGATCCCATGCAGTCATGGTATATGATATTTTCAATGTATTGTTGGATGCGGTTTGCCAAAAATTTCTCGAGGACTTTAGCGTCTATGTTCATCAGCGATATTGGCCTGAAGTTTTTTTTATCTTTGTTCTATCTTTATCTGGTTTTAGGAGTAGGATGATGCTGGCTTCATGAAGAGTTTGGGAGTCTTCCATCATTTTGGATTTTTTGGAACAGTCTGTGAAGGACGGGGGTTAGGTCTTCCTTAATTGCTTTGTAGAATTCTCCTGTGAAACCATCCCTACTCAGGCTTTTGTGTGTCAGGACTTTTTTGACTACTGCTTCAATTTCATCTGCTGTTAATTGGTCTACTTAGGGTTTGTGCTTCTTCATTGAGTTTTGGAAGATTATATTTTTGTAGAAATTTGTCCATTTCACTTAGGTTTTCAAATTTTTTTGCATACAGTTCTTCATAGTAATTTCTTACGATTCTTTGTATTTCTGTGGTATCAGTTGTAATCTCTCCTCTTTCATTTCTGATTGTGTTTATTTGGATCTTCTCTCTTTTTCTCTTGATGAACCTCCTTAAAGGCTTGTCAATTTTGTTTATCTTTTCAAAGAAATAGCTCCTGGATTCACTGAATGTTAGACTTGTGCTTTTAGTCTCTATGTCATTTAATTCTGCTCTGATCTTGGTTATTTCCTTCTTTCTATTTGCTCTGGGCTGTCTTTGTTGTTGTTCCTCAATTTCTTGTAGACATAGGGTTAGGTTGTTTGTTTGTAATGGTTCTGTTTTTTTTAGGTAGGCCATTATTGCTATTAACTTCCCTCTCAGGACTGCCTTCACAGTGTTCCTTAAGTTTTGGGTTGTTGTGAGTTCATTTTAGTTTGTTTCCAGAAACCTTTTGATCTCTTCCCTAATTTCATTCTTGACTCATTCATTGTTTAACAGCATGCTATTCAATCTCCATGATTTTGAGTGTTTGGGGTTTTTTCCCTTGGGTTTCTAGTTTCAGTCCCTTGTGGTTGGAGAAGTGCTTGGTATGATTTCAATTTTCTTGAATCTGTTGAGGCTTCTTTTGTGTCCTATCACATGGTCGATCTTTGAAAATGTTCCATGTGCATTTGAAAAGAATGTGTATTTTGCTTCTTTGGGATGGAGGGCTCTAGATATATCAATTAAGCCCATTTCCTCTAGGGCATTATTCAATGCCACAATATCTTTATTTATATTTTGTTTGGAAGATCTGCACATTTTTGAGAGTGGGGTGTTAAAATCCCCTACTATAATTGTGTTGTTGTCAATATCTTTCTTGAAGTCCTCCAAGATTTTCTTTATGTATTTGGGTGCTCCTGTGTTGGGTGCATATACATTCACAATGTTTATGTCTTTTTAGTGGATTCTTCCCTTGAGTATCATAAAGTAACCTCTGGGCCTCTCCTTATGGTCCTTTATTTGAAGTGTACTTTGTCTGATATGAGTATTGCTACCCTCGTTGTTTTTTCCTGTCTGTTTGCTTGGAATATTTGTTTCTAGTCCTTCACTTTCAGTCTGTATAGGCCTTCTGTCCTGAGGTGGATCTCTTCTAGGCAGGATATGTGTGGGTCATGCCTTTCTTATCCATTCAGCTATTCTATGTCTTTTGATTGGAGCATTTAATCCATTTACATTTAAGGTTATTATTAATTGGTACTTATTCATTGCGATTTTTGTACCTCTGTTCCTCTTTCTCTCTATTCCTTCCTTCCCTTAAAGCAGTCCCTTTAGCATTTCTTAGAGAGGCGGTTTGGTGGAGGTGTATTCTTTGAGCCTTCTTTTGTCTGGGAAGCCTCTTATTTGGCCTTCCATCTTGATTGACAGCCTTTCTGGGTAAAGTAGCCTTGGTTGCAGATCTCTGGCTCTCATTACTTGGAATATTTCTTGCCATTCTCTTCTGGCTTGGAGCATTTCCACTGAGAAGTCAGCTGTTAGCCTTATTGGGGCTCCCTTGTATGTTACTTCCTTTTTCTCTCTTGCTGCCTTTAAGATTCTCTTTGTCGTAGTATTTTGCCATTTTAATTATGATATGTCTTGAGGTTGGCCTCTTTGGGTTCCTCTTGATTGGGACTGTCCTGGATTTGTGTGACTTTTTCTCTCATCAAATTAGGGAAGTTTTCTGGCATTACTTTTTCAAGTAGGTTTTTTATCCCTTGCTCTTCTTTTCCTTCTGGTATCCTTATTACACAGATATTATTACGTTTCACATTATCTTGCATTTCTCTTAATCCTTCTTCATTCTTTCTGAGCCTCTTTTCCTCTCCTTGCTCTTTCCGGGTGTTTTTTTCTCCTTTGTCCTCCAATTCGCTGATCTTCTGCTTCATCGATCCTGCTTTTGATTCCTTCTACTGTGTTCTTCAGTTTAGAAACTCTATTCTTCATTTCCTCTTGACCCTTGTTCAGAGTTTCTATTTCCTTTTTCATGCTGATATAGTTTGCAGTGAGTTTATTGTAGTTTCCGGTAGCTCATTGTGAGCTCCTTGAGCTTCCTGATAAGCATTGCTTTGAACTCAGTATCTGATAGTTGAGTTGCCTGTATTTCATTTAGCATTCTTCCTGAGGCTTCCTCCTTTCCTTTCATTTGGGGATTGTTTCTTTGTCTTTCCATTGTTTGTGAGACTCTTCTTGTTAGCCTCAGCTTCTTAAATTGATCTGTTCTGGATCCCTGGGTTCATGGGGTGAACTCCTGTGGTAAAATACCTGTGAGATTCAGTGGTGCAGTCTCCTTGATCTCCCGGGCTCACTAGTCTTGGGCTGCCGTTTAAGTGGGCTCTGTGTTTGTCTTTGGGTTTTGATTATTGTTGGGTCTTTCTCTGGTGGGTCCTTCCCACCAGCTGGTTAACTGAGGGTCACTCTTTCCACCACCTCTTGTATTTTGTTTTGTCGGTGAGGGCAGGTTGTGTTGAAGCTGGTTCTTCCATTTGTACAAGGTTTTGAGGATTCTCTCTTGCTCTTGTTCAGTTGTTTGTACCAGGTATTTTCTCCACTATTTAGTTTTATTTCCAGATAGGTCCTGGATTGAGATTTGTGTCGTTTCCACTCACTCGTTTGCCTCCTGTTGTTATCTGTTGGTGATTCCTTTGTTGTTAGGTTTCCTCTTCCCATGGATATCCTGGTGTTCACAGGTTCCACCTACTCTTTTTTGTGATCAGTTGGAGAAGGCAAAATGGGTTAAGACAGCAAGCCAGTATTCTATGATATTTACAGCAGCAGCCGGTAGAGAAGAGATAGGAGATCCGTATGCTATATATAGTTTTAACTGTGATCTTCCACCCAACTAGCCAATTTTTAGAAAGGATGGAAAGAAGATAAGACTCTTGTTGGGGAAGGAAGGACTATGAGTTGGATCTAGAAAGCAGTGAGGTTGTAGGAGGTCAGATTTTGAGGTAAGGCGAGAGTAAAGGATAGTAAATAGGGTAGTGTGTGAGAGAACAGAGTCAACCACCACAGTAACAGAGTTCAGGAAACTCTGAAGTGGTCTAAGATCTGGGAGGGGTGTTGTGAAGTATTTACAATTGTATGGAGCAGCTATTATTTAAAATAATATTAGAACAACAATCATATGACAGAATCTATTTCATTTGGATAACAAGAATAGGGAGTACAGGACCTTGAGTAGTGTGCTAATGGGACACAAGTGAAGTGAAGGACAGTAAATTAGCAATACACTATGAAAGAGAGATTAGGGGAAACCTGTCAAATGATACAATATAACAAGTCAAGCAAAGAAGACTATACAAGAGGAAGAGGAACACAAAAATATTATTAAAATAAAAGATGTAAGAATAATGAGAAAATGCTGATAATACAAATATGCAATAACTTGCAGGTTCTCTGTAATAGCAAAGTGAAATATGTCTCACTGTCTCCGCTGGTGTGATGCCCCTTCTTTGGGTCCAACTCTGGTGTTTTTACAGTTCCAAGTTTTTTTTTTGGTCTCACTTGTAATTATTATTTAAAAAAAGGCAGAAGAAGGAAGAAGACATAAAATTGGAAAGAAAGAAAGAATAAAACAAGAAAGAATGAAAGAGGAAAAAGGAATTGAAAGATAAAAATAAAAATTTAAAATTATTAAAAAATTAAAATAAAAAAGCATCTTCGTTTCAAAGTGGTCAAACCGGTTTTTCTGGTCTTGCTTGCTGCAGCAGGGTGAGGGATGATTGGTACGGCTTTTCTTCCTCCCCAATCATAGATCTGTACTCAGTCAGCCTCATGCCCCGGAGCTATCCTGGTGCCTCTCCCCGGGGCTTTGGGTGTGGGCTGGGGTGCGTGTGCATGCACTCAGGCTGCCTTGGTCCCGCAGGTGCACACTCTTCCCAGTGGTATGGGGATGTGCAGGGTCTCCCGCACAACCTTCTGCAAAACCTCGGGATCGCTGCACGGCTGGGTGTCCGGGAGGCTGGAGCAATTGCTGCAGGAAAATTCCCCAGTGTCTATCTTTTCACTTTTTCTTTTTAAGAAATTCTTCCTACTCAAGCCTGCCGATCCGTACAGCGGCCTGGCCTCTCCCACAGCCCAATTCTCCAGCCAGAATGGGGAATATTGGGGTCACGGCCCATCACTCTGTGACTCTCAATGCTGCTGGTGTCCACAGACTCCATGTGTGCTCGCAGCCCCTGTGTGTTTGCCACTTAGTCCTTATGCCCCTCTGTGTGACTTCAAGCAACCATGTCTCTCCCAGTGCTGCTCAGATCTTGTTTGGCTAGGGAGGGAGCAGTTGACCCGTCTCTCTCCCAAGGACTCTATGGTACACCCAGCGTGCCGGGCCAGGGGCTGCAGCTGCCCTGGTCCCTTGTGCTGGTCCCTGGGACCTTAGTGTCCTGAAGCATTCTCCTTATAGTCTGCTTTTCAGTGTCTGCTATAATTTTTGGTCTCTTATTTTCATATATGCTGAGGTACTGTTGGGTGTTTGCTCTTTTACTCCGTAGATCAGCTAGGATTTTCTTCCATGTGTAGGGGAAAGTGGAATCTGCTCCCTCCTACTGCAACACCATCTTCCAAACTCTCCCCCTATGCCATTTTGACTTCTGTTTACACAGGTACCTGCCTTCCCCTGCTCCCACCTGGTAATTTGGTATAGGAGTGGGGAAAGGAGGGGTGTTAGTATCCTTGATGGAACATTATGCTGCAGTCCTCTGGGGTGTGAAGCTGTAGCTTCCTGGATAGCCAGCTGGCCTATTATGCTTCCCAGTTTACTAAACTCCATGTGTAGATCCCTTGGCTCCCCCTTTCTAGCTAAATACTGCCAGTAACATAGTTAAAAGATAGCTGGAGAAAATTCTGTATAAGTATTCTTTTGGATACACATAGAGTTACTGTGAGAAAAACCTCACTCTTCACAACTCAAGAAGAAAACTGAGGAACTCCATACCAGTAGAATAATAAAGTGGATATCAAGAACTTTCTATTACCCACTTTAATCCCCTAAAATACCTTATAACATATTACTATTCCTACTGTATAGACAAGGAAATTGAAGTTCAGAGAGATTAAGTAATTTAGTCATAAGCCTAGGTCCAGATTCATACACCTAGATCTTGGCAGATCTGGACTCTGGACTCAGATCTAACTCCAGAGTCTAGGCTTCTTTTAAAGTTTCCTAAATGTCCGCAGTTCTCAACCTTTAGTGCCTGTAACAATCTGTGATCTTTTTCAAAATACAGTTATATGGGTTACATCTCCATAGATTCTAAACCAGCAGATCTGAGCTGGCACCCAAACATCTTTATTTTTAAAAGTTTTCACAGCCTTTGTGTTGTCCATTCACTTTTGGACACTAGTAAATGTAGCATCAAAAAGGCATAAACTAAACAACTTTGCAGCCCTTTCCTTCCTTTAATTTCATGTCTTTGGTTCAGAAGCTTGTAGGGAAAATGAAGTCAGTTAGGCTCTCTCAGCCTGATGTCTGGGCAAATATGATAAGCAGTATTCACATAACCTTGAGCATGGGCCCACATGCGCAGAATCACACTTTGCTATGTATTATCTTGCCACCCTGCCAGCTTTGTATGCATTTAGTATACTAGGGAGTTGGGACTTCATACAATGTGATATGTGGCTTGCAGCATGTATGGATCACCCCACCCCAAAATAAAGGCATGTCAGACATCCCTATGGTTCCGTGAGTTTTATTCTGTCTGCCCGAATCCCTTGTGAACTTGCCTGGCCTTGAAAGGCTGCAAGACAGAGCTGCATAAGTGCATGGTTAAAAAGAAAAAGAAAAGTATTTTGGATGCTTCTGATGCACCTCAAAGTATAGTAGGCAGTTAGACAGGCATAAACATAGCAAGGACTATAGGTCAGGTATGGATGGTCACCAGAGTGAAAAGCCCAAGGTGCCTAACAAGAGGCGAAATTGGGAAAACAAGGAACTTGTGCCCAGGGTAACCTTTCTCCTCCAGTATACAGCTGGTCATGCAGTTTAGACCCCCTGACCTTTCATATCACTGGTCATAGGATTTGGACCCTCCCCTGACTGTCCCTCCTAGGCATGTCACTAGTCATATGGTAGACCCCATAGAGGAGGAACAAAGATGACAGATAATAGCTTTACATGACTCCTATACAAGTGTTTGCACAACTACTCCCTTAAGTACAAAGTCCTCAGGACATGAGGTCCTGACCTTCATCAAATACTCTTAGTATTTGAAACAAAGCCTCAAGTCCACTGACCACAGAGACAGAGGTTAGGTCAAACTACAGATAACATCTAGGCCTCAGTTGTGTTTCAGCTCCAGGCTCAAAAAGGCAACAAGGCCAGGTGGGGTGACACCATGGCTGCCTCAGGACCAGCTGAAGTAACTAATGATCCCCTGCACTGGCACAGAACAATCAGTAGAGAACAGACCCTGAAAGGAAACACCTGGAAAACTAATGAATATTCTATTGAGATCTTCCCTGATACCACCCCTAGAGTCCCCAACTTTAGAAAGTGGATAAAAGCCCTTAAGACAAATGACTTGGAGAGGATCCCCTCTCTCTCCCCACCTGTCCCCCTGCACCATGCCTCTATCCACACACCCCTCTCCCCAGCATACTTGTGCCTTTTCCAACCTCCTTCTTTCCCAGCATTCACTCTCTCTGAAGCAAGCCAGAACCTTTCCCCATCTCCTTCCCCCAGGTACATATATCCTTGCTTTCTTTGTCCTACATTCCAAGGGTGCTCCTTTTGTCTATGTAGCCTGTTTTGTAAGCCTAGGCAGACCAGCTGGCTCACTTCTTCTATGGCTTACTTCTCCCTTTACTTACCCCTTTAACTTTCTAAATAAACTTTTGCTTATATTTGAGTCTTAGATCTGAAGTCTTTCCTGGCCAGAACTCAAGTATCAAGGTTGCTGAACCAAGGTCCAATCATCAGTAATATTCCAGTGTCATTTTTTTCACTAACAAAAGTAGTTGTAGTTCTTACTAGACTGGGAAAAAAACAACAATCAAGGCAATCAAGGCAATCGAGAAGTAATATATTTTCAGCAAATTTCCTTTTCTACTGATATATTTTATAGGTTTCGATTAAATCATCCAATTTTCTGTCAGTATGATATTACTAAGCAAATAATGAGGCTGGAGTAGTATAAGTGATGAAGAGGCTCATTTACTACAGAAGAAACATCAGATTGACCATTTTCATGAATAATCTAAAAATTGTACAACATACAGACATAAGTACGTAAAACAGAAATATTGCTCTAATATGTTAATATAGCACATATTTTGGATCACAGAAAGACCAAAGTCTTATAAATTGAGAGAAAGTCATTTAAAAGAGCTTAGGCTTAATCTTCATCATCTTATAATTTATTGAAATAAAAATTAAATACTGCAGATATTAACAGTTACAGTAGAATGAGCAGCCAGAGGGGAAATAAAGGCAGGGCACTCATCATTACCATCTAACAAAGAACTTAATAGGAGGCTAAAAGCAAAAGCTCACCCACTGACCCAGTAATCCTGAACCTGATCCGATAAGGCTGCCAGGCATTCCGAACAAGTGAAACTGCAATAGTGTAGGATAGGGGGAGCCCTTGAAAGTCTGTGTGCATCATATCCACTAACTGGGAAAAGAAAACGTTGAGACTGGATATTTATCCCCAGGCCTGGAAGGGAGAAGGAGTAGGGGTAGTGTCTGAAGGCAAAAACTCTTAAAACAACTTTAGTTAACTGCCTGCCTCCCATCACATATGCATAATAAGCAAATAGAGTATGGAGCAAGGTAAGGATTTGGGGTAGCAGATCCTTACTCATACCTACCTTTAGGTAGTCATGTCTCTCCCGGGAAGCTGGCACCTTTACCTGCCAATCAAAATGTAACTTCTTCCCTACCCTGCTAACTATGTAAGTCCTCAAAACAAAGGACTCTCTCTTGGCTCTTTTTGCCTCTGGCCAAAGGGGAGGCCTTTGGCCCCTCTTTTGGCCTCCGGCCACCCTACTTTTGCCACTCTTGCTTTGTTTTCCTATTAGAACTCAGTATTAATAAACTTTGCTTGCATGCTAGTAGGCTCACTGGCCTGTAATTCTTTACTGTGTCGGTGTGAACAACCAAGTTTCTGGGAGTTGCTCCCATAATACAATCATCTCCAAAATGTTTTTTGTTATGAATAAGTACCCATGAATGAGATAGCCCTGGTTGCAGGTCCTTTATCTGACAATCAAAACCAGCTTCACTCTCCTCCAGGAGACTTGATTCTGTCACAAGGGGCTATACATGTGGCTTCTCTATGACTTGGGATGTTAATGGCTCTACAATGTCCAACCATTTATTTTCAGGCTACTCAGGTATTCTCCTTCCAGCAGCTCTTCAGAACCTACTTCTTCATTCTCAACCAGACAGCCCCTTAGAAAACAATTCTGAGTCCAGATTACTCGATAGAGATCAACTGCCAAGTCTCTAGAAATGAAAACAATCTTCACGATCTCAAGTGCATTTTAAAAAATATATAAGGCAGATCACTTCATTGGGATTTACCATCTTTCTGAACCTACAGAGACATCCTTATTTAAAGAAAATGTACAAGAACTTTTCTGGACTAGATACAATTTTTTTCCCAGTATAGTTGCTATGTAAAAATGCTATATCAGTCGCAAAATGAAAAAAGGCATAACTCTGTAGTAACCAGGGAAAATCAAAGACCATCAGATTTCCTAATATTTATCCACTTAAAGAAAACTGCCATGTTAAATTGAATTTATTCTCATAGCAAACACTCTGATTAATTTTACTTTAGGGTTCTAACGTAAAACCGTGGGCAAAACACAGGTGGGGGCTGAACTGGGCCTGCACCACCCAGGAAACCCCAGGGACAGCACATCCAGTGGACAGCTACAAACCACTTCACAGCACCACCACCATGCCCCTGCACAGCTGATCCTCCATGGATGGCGGAATTGGTGGTATGTGGTCACAGCCAATCCTTGCAGCAGACCAGCCTGGGAAAATTCCTCACATTGATCTGCCAACAGCAACCAAGGCCCAAATACAAGAGGAGGGTGTACTCAGGACACAGTACTCAGCTGGCCGCACCTCGAGTACCCAGCTTGGTGACAGGGAAGGCTGTGCCACTGGACCCTACAGAACACCTACTACATTAGGCCACAATACCAAGACACAGAGTCAAAGCAGCTCTACCTAATACATAGGAACAAACACAGGGAGGCTGCCAAAACAAGGGGATAAAGGAACATGGCCCAAATGAAACAACACATCAAAACCCCAGAAAAAGATCTGTCAGACACAGAGCTCAAAACATTGCTTATAAGGATGCTGAAGGAAATTAGTGAGGACCTCTGCAGCATAAAAAAGATCCAGTCAGAAACTAAGGATATACTAACTGAAATAAAGAACAACTTATAGGAAAACAACAGTAGAATGGATGAAGCCAAGAATCAAATCAATGACTTGGAACCTAAGGGAGTAGAAAACAACTAATCAAAACAACGAGAACAGATTTGGGAAGATGACAGCCTTGTTGGAGGAATCGTGATCCCCTTCCCCAGTGCACGGGGGAGAATTTGGCCGATCTGAGGAGGAACAGAGCAGGAGACCACCGATATTGCAACATTTATAAAAATAGGACATCAAAAGCTATCCAGACATTGAATAAATAGACGGTAAGAGGACTGCTTCGGGATAATAAGGGCCCTGAGATGGGTGTGGAGAGCAGGCCTGGTGCTCCTGGGTCTGTCTCAGGGCACCCGGGAGAGGTGAGTTGCCGCTCCCTCCCCAGACAACAAGGATTGAGAAGCAGCAATGGATGCCTTGTTGCTTGAAGGCGGAGTGGAGAGTGAGGAAGGAGAGACAGAAGCACAGGGGTTGTGGGCACCCACGAACTTCCCGGGGAACAGTGAGTACCCAAGTCTGCCGGACCAAGGGAGGTCTTCGCATACGCGCCCGCGCCCCCGGGCCCCCAACCTGGTGAGTGTGTGGTTTTGGGGAAGAATGAGATGCCACAGCCGTGAACAAGGGAAGGGCTTCTGGAGCAGGGGTGATTTCAAGCGGTCGCACGCACCGCCGAGATACCTGACTAAACGATGAACGCAGAAAAGACAGATCTTCGCGGGTTCCTGGGGCCCACAGTGGTGGCAAAGCGAAGTGTGTGACCCCTCTCAAACCCCGGACGGTGCACCGTGAACCCAGAGGAGAGGCGGGTGCATGCCGCGAACATAGAAACCACAGAGGGGAAATAGGCAATTCCTCGCAATCCCTGGAGCGTGCACCATGACCCGAGGGGAGCTGGTGCTTTGAGCAAACCTAGAGTCCACCAGCAGGGGAGGGCGGGGCTGGACTCCTGGCAGTCCCCGGAGGGTACACCATGAACCCTGAGGAGAGGCGGGTGCTTCACTGACCGTAGAGCCTGCGATGTTGGGGGAGGGGCGTGACCCCTTGCCATCTCCGGAGATTGCGCCCTGACCCCAGACAGCGATCATTTCTGGGGAAAGCGGGTGGCCAGCCCTGGGGACAGTACACCAGAGACTGACTGAGTTCTGACTGAGAAGGGTGAAAAGCATTCTAACCCCGCCTCAGCCTGCTTGAGCTGGCAAAAGCAGAAAAACTGGTTTGGCCAGTTAGAAACCAACAAGTTTTTTTTTCCCCCCCCTGTGTGTGTGTGTGTGTGTGTGAGTGTGTGTGTTTTCTTCTTCTTTTTTTCTTTTTTCCCCCTTATCTCGCTGTTGCTGTTTGATTTAATCTTGTTTTTCTTAAGCAACTTTTTATTTTTAACTCATTATTTTTATATCCCTCAATTCCTTATGTTTCTCTTCCATCCATCCTAGTGCTATTACTTCCACTCCAAATCTCTCTCTCCTGCAATCCATCTTCTGTTTTTTTTTTGTTTGTTTGTTTTTCGGGTTTTTTTTGCCTGCAAATTACTGCGAATTTATATTATCTTTTTCTCTTTTTTCTGAAATATTTTCTTTTAATAGTATTTTGGTATTTTTTTTCTTTCTGTATAATTTTCTTTGCTTGGCTGGTTATAATGTCGTTTGATAGGTCCCCCCTGTTATCTCATTCACAGAGTGTTGATAATTCACTGTCCCTAACTTGGGCTCCATTAATACACCACTCAAGATTCTACACTCCTTATTCTTTTTATCTAGATCTCATAGAATCTGCCACAAGATTGTTCCTTCAATATTACTGTAAATAAGACTTATTCCATACACTTGTAAATACAACTTAACACCCCTCCCAGATCTCAGCTCACTTCACAATTTCCTGAACTCTATTAATGTAGGGGTTATCTCTATTCTTTTACACACTACTCCTATTTACTACTCTTTATTCCCACCTGACCTCAGAATCTGACCTCCCACAGCCTCACAGCTTTCTAGATCCAACTAACAACCCTTTCCTCCCCACTAAGAGTCTTACATTCTTTCCATACTTTCTAAAACCTGGATAGTGGGGTGGAAGATCATGGTTAACACTATACATAGCCAAAGGATCTCCAATCTGTTCTCTACTGGCTGCTACTGTAAATATCATAGAATACTGGTTTGCTGTCTTAACCCATTTTGACCTACTCCTCCAACTGATCACAAAAAAGAGTAGGGGGAAGCTGTGGACACCAGGATACCCAAGAGAGACTACAACACTGAATCTCACAGGTATTCTACCACAGAAATTCACACCATAAACACAAGGAACCAGAACAGATCAATTTAAGAAACAGAGGTTAACAAGTACAGTCTCAGGAACAATGAGAAGACAAAGAAACAATCCCCAAATGAAGGGATAGGAGGAAGCCTCAGAAGGAATGCTAAATGAAATAGAGGCAACTCAACTATCAGATATTGAGTTCAAAATGATAATAAGGAAGCTCAATGAGCTCACAATGTGTTTCCAGAAACTACAGGGAAGCTACAATGATCTCACTGCAAACTATATCAATATGAAAAAGGAAATAGAAAGTATGAACAAGGGCCAAGAGGAAATGAAGAATACAATTTCTGAACTGAAGAACACAGTAGAAGAAATAAAAAGCAGGATCAATGAAGCAGAAGATCGGATCAGCGAATTGGAGGACAAAGGAGAAAAAAACACACAGAAAGAACAAGGAGAGGAAAAGAGGCTCAGAAAAAATAAAGAGGGATTAAGAGAAATGCAAGAAAATATGAAACGTAATAATATCCGTATAATAGGGATACCAGAAGGAGAAGAAGATGAGCAAGGGATAGAAAACATACTTGAAAAAGAAATGCTGGAAAACTTCCCTAATTTGATGAGAGAAAAAGTCACACAAATCCAGGAAACACAGAGAGTTCCAATCAAGAGAAAACCAAAGAGGCCAACCTCAAGACACATCATAATTAAAATGGCAAAATTTCAAGACAAGGAGACAATATTAAAGGTAGCAAGGGAGAAACAAGAAGTAACATACAAGGGAGCCGCAATAAGGCTAGCACCTGACTTCTGAATGGAAATGCTCCAAGCCAGAAGAGAATGGCAAGAAATATTCCAAGTAATGAGAACCAGAGGCCTGCAACCAAGGGTACTTTACCCAGCAAGGCTCTCAATCAAGATAGAAGGCCAAATAAGAAGCTTCCTAGACAAAAGAAGTCTGAAAGAATATACCTCCACTAAACCAGCTCTGCAAGAGATGCTAAAGGGTCTGATTTAAGGAAAGGAAAAGAGAAAGAGAGAGAGGAACACATGTACGTAAATGACAATGAGTAAGTACCAATCAATAATAACCTTAAATGTAAATGGATTAAATGCTCCAATCAAAAGACATACAATAGCTGAATGGATAAGAAAACATGACCCACAAATATGCTGCCTATAAGAGATCCACCTCAGGACAAAAGACATACACAGGCTTAAAGTGAAGGGTTAGAAACAATTTTTCCAAGCAAATGGACAGGAAAAAAAAGCCGGGGTAGCAATATTTATATCAGACAAAATAGACTTCCAAAAAAGGGCCATAAAGAGACCCAGAAGGTCACTTCATAATACTCACAAGAAGAGTCCACCAAGAAGACATAAATATTGTAAACATATATGCACCCAAAATAGGTGCACCCAAATACATAAACAAAATCCTAGTGGACCTCAAGAAAGATATTGATAGCACCACAATTATAGTGGGGGATTTTAACACGACACTCTCAAACATGGACAGATCTTCCAAACAAAATATCAACAAAGATACCGTGGCATTGAACAATACCCTAGATGAAATGCACTTGACTGATATATTCAGAGCCCTCGATCCCAAATAACCTAAATACACATTCTTTTCAAATGTACATGGAACATTTTCAAAGATACACCATATGATAGGACACAAAACAAGTCTCAAGAAGGTCAAGAAAATTGAAATCATACTAAGCATTTTCTTGGATCACTAGGTACTGAAACTAGAAACCAACCCCCAGAAAAAGAACAGAAAACACTGAAAATCATGGAGATTAAATAGCATGCTATTAAACAATGAATGGGTCAAGGATGAAATTAGGGAAGAAATCAAAAGGTTTCTGGAAACAAATGAAAATGAACTCACAACAACCCAAAACTAATGGGACACAGCAAAGGCAGTCTTGAGAGGAAAGTTCATAGCGATACAGGCATACCTAAAAAGGATAGAAATATTTCAAAATAAAACAAAACAAACAAAAACAAAACAACAACCTAACCCCACGTCTACAAGAACTTGAGGAACAACAACAAAGACAGCCCAGAGCAAGAAGAAGGAAGGAAATAACCAAGATCACAGCAGAATTAAATGACATAGAGACTAAAAGCACAATTCTAACATTCAGTGAATCCAGGAGCTATTTCTTTGAAATGATAAACAAAACTGACAAGCCTTTAAGGAGGTTCATCAAGAAAAAAAGACAGAAGACCCAAATAAACACAATCAGAAATGAAAGAGGAGAGATTACAACTGACACCACAGAAATACAAAGAATTCTAAGAAATTACTACGAAGAACTGTATGCCAAGAAATTTGAAAACCTAGATGAAATGGACAGATTTCTAGAAAAATATAATCTTCCAAAACTCAATGAAAAAGAAGCAGAAAACCTGAACAAACCAATAACAGCAAAAGAAACTGAAGCAGTAATTTAAAAACTCACAACACACAAAAGCCCTGGACGAGACGATTTCACAGGAGAATTCTACAACACATTTAAGGAAGAGCTAACCCCTATCCTTCACAGACTATTCCAAAAAATCCAAAAGATGGAAGACTCCCAAACTCTTTATATGAGGCCAACATCATCGTAACTCCAAAAGTATATAAAGACACAATAAAGAAAGAAAACTTCAGGCCAATATCTCTGATGAACATTGATGCTAAAATCCTCAACAAAATACTGGCAAACCGCATCCAACAATACATTGAAAATATCGTATACCAAGACCACATGGGATCTATCCCAGGGATGCAAGGACGGTTCAATATTCCCAAGTCAGTAAATGTAATACATCACATAAACAAAAGCAAAGACAAAATCACATGATCATATCAATAAATGCGGAAAAAGCATATGATAAGGTACAGCACCCATTTATGATAAAAGCACTCAGCAAAGTGGGAATAGAGGGAACATTTCCCAACATAATAAAGGCCATATATGAGAGACCTGCAGCCAGCATCATACTAAATGGGCAAAACCTAAAATCTTTTCCACTAAGAACAGGAACAAGACAAGGCTGTCCACTTTCACCACTTTTATTCAATATAGTATTGGAAGTTTTAGCCACAGCAATCAGACAAGAAAAGGAAATAAAAGGCATCCAAATCAGAAAGGAGGAAAGAAAACTGTCATTGTTTGCTGATGACATGATAGTGTACGTAGAAAATCCTATAGACTCCACCAAAAAACTGCTTGACCTAATAAACGAATTTGGCAAAACAGCGGGATACAAAGTCAATATCCAGAAATCAAAGGCATTTCTGTACACCACCAATGAAACAGCAGAAGCAGAAATCAAGGAAAAAATTCCATTTGAAATAGCAAAAAGAAAAATAAAATACCTAGGTATAAACCTAACCAAAGAGGTAAAAGACCTGTATTCAGAAAACTATATACCACTGAGGAAGGAAATCAAGGACGACACAAACAAATGGAAACATATATCATGTTCATGGATTGGAAGAATTAATATCATTAAAATGTCCATACTACCCAAAGCTATTTACACATTCAACGCGATACCTATTAAAATACCAATGGCATATTTCACAGACATAGAACAAACACTTCAAAAATTTATATGGAACCATAAACGACCCCGAATATCTACTGCAATGTTGAGAAAGTAGGAGGGATCACAATACCTGACACTAAACTATACTACAAGGCCACTGCAATCAAAACAGCCTGGTACTGGTGTGAAGACAGGTACATGGACCAATGGAACAGAACAGAGAGCCCATATATAAACCCAAGTCTCTATGGTAAATTGATATTTGACAAAAGAAGCAGCAACATAAAATGGAGTAAAAATAGTCTCTTCAACAAATGGTACTGGGAGAACTGGACAGCTACGTGCAAAAAAAAAAAAGAAACTAGAACACCAACTTACACCTTATACAAAAATAAATTCAAGATGGATAAAAGACTTAAATATAAACCATGACGCCATTAAAGTAATAGAGGAGAACATAGGTAGGAAAATCTCAGATAAATCATGCAAAAACTTTTTTGCAGACATGTCCCCTAGAGCAAGAGAAATAAAGGAAAGAATAAACAAATGGGACCTCATCAAAATAAAAAGCTGCTGCACAGCTAAAGAAAACAGTATCAAAATAAAAAGAGAATCAACTGTATGGGAAAACATATTTGCCAATGATACCTCAGACAAGGCCTTAATCTCCAAAATATATAAAGAACTTACATGACTCCACTCTAAGAAGACAAGCAACCCAATTAAAAAATGGGCAAAGGACTTGAACAGATATTTCTCCAAGGAGGACATACAGAAGATGCAAAATCACATGAAACAATGTTCAATATCGCTAGCAATCAGAGAGATGCAGATTAAAACCACAATGAGATACTACTTCACACCAGTCAGAATGGCCATCATAAGCAAAACAACAAACAACAAGTGTTGGAGAGGTTGTGGAGAATAGGGGACCCTAGTGCACTGTTGGTGGGACTGCAGACTGGTACGACCACTGTGGAAAACAGTATGGAACTTCCTCAGAAAACTAAAAATGGATCTGCCATTTCACCGAGCAATTCCACTGCTGGGACTATATCCTAAAAATCCTAAAACACCAATCCAAAAGAACCTTTGCACTCCAATGTTCATAGCTGCACAATTTACAACAGCTAAGTGCTGGAAGCAACCTAGATGCCCATCAGTAAATGAATGGATCAAACAACTATGGTACATTTACACAATGGAATTCTATGCAGCAGAAAGAAAGAAGGAGCTCCTACCCTTTGCAACAGCATGGATGCAACTGGAAAGCATTATGCTAAGCGAAATAAGCCAGGCAGTGAAAGATAAATACCATATGATCTCACCTTTAACAGGAACCTAAACAACAAAACAAAGAAACAAGCAAAATACAGTCAAAGACACTGAAATAGAGGACAGGCGGAAAGTGACCAGAGGAGAGAGAAGAGGGAGTTTCAGGGGAAAAGGGGAAGGGTTTACAGGAACAAAGTTAAAAGACACATGGATAAAAACTAGGGGGAGGGTGGTAATGGGAGGGAAGTTGGGAGGGATGGGTGGGTGGGCTGGATTGGGAGTAAAGGGGAGTAAACTGTACTTGAACAATAATTAAAATAAAATTAAAAAAAATAAATTTAATTTAAAAGTAAAAAAACCAAACAACAACAATGAGAACAAAAAAGTCCAAAGATATGAGGATAGAATAAGCAGCTTCTGGAACAAGTTCAAGAATTACAACATTTGAATCATAGGGGTACCAGCAGGTTAAGAGAAAGAATCAGAAATTGGACACGTATTTGAAAAAATAATGAAAGGCCCTGGCTGGTGTAGCTCAGTGGATTGAGCGCGGGCTGCGAACCAGGCATCGCAGGTTCGATTCCCAGTCAGGGTACATGCCTAGGTTGCAGGCTGTGGCCCCCAGCAACCGCACATTGATGTTTCTCTCTCTCTCTCCATCCCTCCCTTCCCTCTCCAAAAATAAATAAATAAAATCTTAAAAAAAAAAAAGAAGCCAGATTCACATTATATATATATATAAAAAAAAAAGAAAAGAAAAAATAATGAAAGAAAAATTCCTTAATTTGGTGAAGGAAATATACATGCAAGTCCAGGAAGCACAGGAAGTCCCAGACAAGATGGATGCAAAGAGGTCCACTCCAAATCATAATTAAAAAGCCAATGGTTAAAGATAAAAAGAAAATCTTGAAAGCAGCAAGAGAAACACAGTGAATTAACTACAGGGGAGGTCCCATAAGACTGTCAGCTGAATTCTCAAAAGAAACTTTGCAGGCTAGAAGGGATTGGCAAGAAATATTTAAAGTCTTGAAAAGCAGAGAGCTACAGCCAAGATTACTCTATCCAGCAAAGTTATCATTTAAAATCGAAGCGCAGATAGAGCTTTCCAAACCAGAAAATACTAAAGCAGTTCATTATCACCAAACCATTATTATATAAAATATTAAAGACACTTATTTAAGAAGAAGATCAAAACTATGAACAACAAAATGGCAAAAAACACAAATCCATCAACAACTGAATCTAAAAAACAAAGCAAATAAAAACAGAGACAAATCATGAATACAGAGAGCATTTTGATGGTTGCAAGATAGGAGGGGTGTGTGGGTGAATGGGTGAAGAGGTTAGGGGTTGCAACCTAAGTGTCCACCAATAGATGAATGGATTAGGAAGATTGGTACATACAATGGTGTATTACTCAGTCATAAAAAGAACGAAATATTGCTATTTGTGACAACATGGATAGACCTAAAGGGTCTTACGCTAAGTGAAATATGTAAAACAGAGAAAGACAAACACCATATGATTTCAGTTATATATGGAATCTAAAAAAACAATATGAAGAAACTCATAGATACAAAGAACAAATAGATGGTCACCAGATGGGAGGAGAGTTAGATGAGTGAAATAGGTAAAGGGATTAAAAACAACAAAATGCCTAGTATAAAAATAGGTATAGTATGTAAAGCATAGGGAATATAGTTAAGGATATTGTAGTTACTATGTATGTTATCGGATGGGCACTTAAGACTACTGGCATCATCATTTCACAGGTATATAAATGCTTATGCACTACGTTGTACACCTGAAACTAATATATTATTTGTTGACTGTAACCAAAAAATAACTTTTTTTGTCCTTTCAGATAGTTTTATTTATTGGGGATTTTTTAAAAATATATTTTATTGATTATGCTATTAGTTGTCCCATTACCCCCCTTCATTCCCCTCCACCCCGCATACCATCTCCCACCTACATTCCCCTCCTTTAGTTCATGTCCATGTGTCATAAGTTCTTTAGCTTCCACATTTCCCTTACTATTCTTGCCCTCACCCTATTTTCTACCTGCCATCTATGCTACTTATTCTCTGTACCTTTCCCCCTCTCTGCTCCTCCCATTCCCATGTTGCTAACCCTCCATTTGATCTCCATTTCTGTGGTTCTGTTCCTGTTTGCTTAGTTTGTTTTGTTTTTGTTTTAAGTGTGGTTGTTAATAACTGAGTTTGCTGTCATTTTACTATACAAGTTTTTTATCTTCTTTTCCTTAGATAAGTCCCTTTAACATTTCATAAAATACGGGCTTGGTGGTGATGAACTCCCTTAACTTGACCTTACCTGAGAAGCACTTTGTCTGCCCTTCCATTCTAAATGAAAGCTTTGCTGGATAGAGCAATCTGGGATGTAGGTCCTTGTCTTTCATGACTTGGAATACTTCTTTCCAGCCCCTTCTTGCCTGCAAGGTCTCTTTCGAGAAATCAGCTGACAGTCTGATGGGAACTCCTTTGTAGGTTACTGTCTCCTTATTTCTTGCTGCTTCTAGGATTCTCTCCTTCATTTTTACCTTGGCTAATGTAATTATGATGTGCCTTGGTGTGTTCCTCCTTGGGTCCAACCTCTTTGGGACTCTCTGAGCTTCCTGGACTTCCTGGAAGTCTATTTCCTTTTGCCAGAATGGGGAAGTTCTCCTTCATTATTTGTTCAAATAACTTTTCCACTTGTTGCTCTTCCTCTTCTCCTTCTGGTACCCCTATTATTTGGATGTTGGAACATTTAAAGATGTCCTGGAGTTTCCTAAGTCTCTCCTCATTTTTTGGAATTCTTATTTCTTTTTCTTTTCTGATTACATGTTCTTTTCTTCCTTCTGGTTCACTCCATTGGTGTGATACCCAGCTTTCATTCCATCACTATTGGTTCCCTGTGCATTTTTCATCATTTCACTTATTGTAGCTTTCATTTTTTCATCTAATTTGTGACCAAAATCAACCAATTCTATGAGCATCCCAATCACCAGTGCTTTGAAGTGTGCATCTGATAGGCTGGCTATCTCTTGGTCACTTAAAAGTACTGGCTGTGGGGCCTTCGCTTCCGTCTGAGCCATCTTTTTTTTTCCCCTTTGGTCTGGTCACACCTGTTACGTATGAGGGGTGGAGCCCTAGGTTTTCGCCAGGGTGGGTCAACCCAGTTGCTGGGTTGTGACTCTGTATGTGGGGGCAGGGTCTGAGAGGGAACAATGGCGCTTCCTCCACTCTCCGTCAGATCTCAGTCCCTTCTGCTGCTTCCCCCAAGTAGACTGGGCCCCTCTGGTGCCAATTCCCATGTGTGTGGGCTTGTGCACCCCATGGGACTTTCCAACAACCTCTCCTGTGAGGCTGGCAGTCTGTCCCTGCGCCTCAACCCCCACAGGTGTTTTCAATCAGTGCCCCAAAGGTCTATTTCCCAGCACTGTGATCCTGGGTTGCACGCTGTGCCTTGCTTCATAATCACTGCCTCACTGGGTCTGCTGGTTGCCACCCCTCGGCCAGGGCCTGCCAGCTTCTGCTTGCATGCTCAGGGTCTGCCCGCTGCGGTCTTGTGCACCCCGGATGCCTTATGCCCCTGGTCCCAAAGCTCTTTGCTCTCCGTGCTGCAACCCTTGCCCAGCTGCCCAGCTCCGCCCTTCCTACTGGTCTGGATGAACATGTCTATTTTAACTTCTTGGTTCTCCGACTTCCATACAGTTCAATTTTCTGTCAGTTCGGGTTGTTATTCTGTTTCTAAATTATTGTTGTCCCTATCTTGTTTGTGCGAGGAGGCACAGTGTGTCTACCTACACTTCCATCTTGGCCAGAAGTCCCCACCAAAAAATAAATATTAAAAAAAACACCAAAAAAGTAACTGTCACTATTTACAGATGCCATAATTCTGTATATAGAAAACCTCCACCATAAAGCCTCCACCAAGACTATTAGAAACAATAAACTAATACAATGAAGTTATAGGATATGAAATCAATATACCAAATCCATTGTATTACTACATATTAACGATGAATTATAAGAAAAAGAAATGAAGAAAACAATCTCATTTACAATGGCAACAAAAAGGATAAAACACCTAGAAATAAACATAAAGTATAGGACCTGTAGAGTGAAAACCACAAGAAACTGAAGAAGATACCAAGAAATGGAAAGATATTCTTTGTTCATATTTTGGTAGAACGCACATTGTTAAAATGGCCACATTACCTAAAGCAATATACAGCAATATCCCTATGGTGTTTTTCACAGAAAAAGAACAAAAAAATGTTCAAGATTTTTTGGCATCACAAAAGACCCCCAAATAGTCAAAGCTATCCTGAAAAAAAAAAAAAAAAGAAGAAGAAGAAGAAGAAGCCAGAGATATCACACTCCCTGACTCAAACTATAGTATAAATTCTACAATAATCAAACAGTACCACTTTGAGGAAAAAACAGCTACACAGAGCAATGGAACAGAACTGAGAGCCCAGAAATAAATCCCCATATATATGAGCTACAAATCTTCAATAAAGAAGTCAAAACATACAATGGAGAAAGGAAAGCCAACGGTGTTGAGGAAGCTGTGAAGCCACATGCAAAAAAATAAAACTACCTGACACCACATACAAAATTAGCTCAAAATAAACTCAAGACTTGAAAATAAGACCTGAAACAAACAAACAAAAAATACACAGATGAAAACATTGGTGCTAAACTTATGAACCTTGGTCTCAGAAGGGTTTTGTGAACTTTACTTCAAAGGCAAGGGAAGTAAAAAGAAAAATAAATGGGATTACATCAAACAAAAAGCTTCTGCACAGCAAAAGAACCCATCAATAAAACAAAGAGGCAACCAACCAAATGGGAGAATATATTTGCAAACAATACATCCAATAAGGGGCTAATACCCAAAATATATAAAGAACTCATACAACTCAACCTAACAAAAGATAATCCAATTAAAAATTGGCAGAGGAACTCGATACGTACTATTTAAAGTAAATATACAGATAACCAACAGATATATGAAAAAACGTTGAACTTCACTAAATGTAAGAGAAATGAAAATCAGTACCACAGTGAGATATTACCTCACACCTGTTAGAATGGGTATTATCAACAGGACAAGAAATAACAAGTATTGTTGAGGATGTGGAGAAAAGGGAACTCTCGTGCACTGTTGGTAGGATGTCAAATTGGTACAGCCACTTGGTAAATGGTGTGGAGGTTCTGCAAAAAACTAGGAATACAGTTACCATATCAACCAGCAACCCTTCTTCTGGGTATCTACCCAGAAATATTTGAAACAAGTATTTGTAATTATATACGTACCCCTATGTTCACTGCAGTATTATTCAGAATAACCAAGACATGGAAACAACCTATGTCCTTCAATCGATGACTGGGTAAAGATGTAGTATTTATATACTACGTAATACTACTTAGCCATAAAAATGATGAAACAGTGCCATTTGCAACAACATGGATCTTGAGAGTATCATGCTAAGTGAAATAAGTCAGACAGAAGAGGACAACAACATATGATATCACTCATATATGAAATACAAAACAAAAAGCAATAAATGAATGAACAAAGCAAACTCATAGATACAGACAGCAGTATTGTGATTACCAGAGGAAAAGAGGGGTTGGAGGTAGGACAGATTGGGTAAAGGGGGTCAAATATATGGAAGCAGATGGAAGGAAACTAGACTTCAGGTAGTGAGCACACAATGGAATGTACAGATGTTGTATTATAAAGTTGTACGCCTGAAATCAATGTTACCCTAAGAAATTTAATTAAAAAAATTTTAAATACAAAAAAAGACATGTACAGGTTGTTATATAGGAGAAATAAACCAGAAATCTATAGATGGGTAGGAGTCTGTTACGAAAGGTTTTTAAACAATCTATCTGAACAAGACATATCAACTGAGCGAAATGAAGACAGAAATTAGTAAATATTCCTAATGCTCTTCTGAACTATTCCTGTGTTCTCAACATAAATTAAGTTTCCAACAGAAATCATCTCCCCCCTTTTTAGTACTCCCCACAAGAAAACTGCCATTAAAGCCTGACTACATTTCTGATCTTTTCTACAAAAACATTTGCCCCCTAAAATTAATAAATTATAAAATTCATTCTTCTTTATTAAAAATATCAACACACTTTTAATTAAAATAATTATCATATAGTTTACCATCCTCTCAGATGACTGGATGTCCACTGCCCAGATGTAAATATAATTGGCTTGCCCCTAGAATCCCAAATGGAAGACAGAAGCTTCACGCTGTAGAGCTGAAGCTCACTCACACTAGGCTGCACATGCGTCTTCAAACATGTCTTAATGTTTGTTGAAAGGCAAAGCAGATAAATTTGTTTTTCAAATTCAAAACAAGGAAAATGATTTTATTACCTGTTAACAGCTGATGTTTTCAACTCCTCTTAGGCCAACCCTAACTAGTGCGTATTACCTCCTCTTTTAGGGAAACTGCAACTTAATAGTTGAACATGGAGCTAAGTCTTCAGTGACATATTCTAGCAGCAAAACTAAGGTTAAATAACTAAAATCAGAAGAAAAGAAATGATAGTACCCAGGTAAATGTCTTTCAAAAATTACTTGAAAAGCCTTATAGGAATTCTCAAAAATGAAAATGATTCTCTTTTCCTATATTATAATAAAAAGGAAAAAGTTCAATTATCTAGCAATGATAAAGAAAAAGGGACAAACTATGTATTCCAAAGGAAGACTTACCAAGATACACAGATGGAATCAATGAGTCAAAAGCAACAGCAGTGTGATATCTGGACAACCATGTGGATAAGGACCTCGCTGGCAAACTCAGAAATCAGACAAGAATCAGTTGATAGGGAAGGGAGGTAAAGCCAGTTTATCTTGGGGAAATGAGTGTTAGCATTTAGCATGTGTTAAGTATTTGCAACTGGATCATAGGTAAACTGAAGTTGCCAGACTTGAGCCTCTTCCCTGGTCCTGGAAGTGGCTGGTTTTCTGTGCATTGTGAGAGAGGTTGGCTCAGAGAAGAAGGCTCCCAGCCCCCTCAAATTGAGTACCCTGTTAATAAAAACCTCTTTTCTTCCCCACAAATCTTCATGTTATGCTTATACATTGAGACAAGCAGCAGGACCCCAGGCTGCTGGATTACAATAGGCCCTTACAAAACTTAGTTACAAAAGTACTTACTGAATGTACTTCCTAATTCTGGCCTCAATTCAAGGACAGAATACAAATTGCATTACTGCAATTCTATAGAAGCCATCAAGTGGGGTGTGTAATAGATATACAAGCTACAACATCTGGGCAGAAAGGAGCTGGACTACAGGACCAAGAGAGCCAACTCTCGAGGTTTACCATATTCCAGCATCCTTGTACACCCTTGAAGGTAGTAAAATCTTCACTGTAAAAGGATGTTTATAGAACATGTCAAGCAGAGAGCTGCTACATTTCATTTAGTCTTCCAGTTCCATCAGAAATCATTGGTCCAAGTATATATTTCATTGCTGACTTGAAACATGGAATAATGACCATGATGATACCAATGACAAATATATTAACTTTACAAGTAATATTTGAGATTTACTACATGCCAAGCAATATGCTAAGTGTTTCGTAGTAATTATAAATCCTTAAAATAATCCAATGAGATAGAGACTTTTATCCCATTTGACAAATTTTTCAAAAAATGAAGCTTGGCAGAACTGAGATTCAAACCCAAGTAATAATGAAAACTTCATTAACAACTTATAGCACATGAACAACTTATGTACCAACAATAAATTACCTAATTATTTTAGCAATCAGAGCTATTTGGTTATCTGAGTGAAAAGTGGAGCATGATATTGACTCAACTGTGTAAGCAAAAGCAGGAAGGAAGCAGAAGAAAGGGTTACATTCCACAGCAATTCTGTGACTTTCAAATACTAAAAATCATGACCCTATCAAATTAAGCATGGCCTGCTGTGGAGATAATTAGAGCTCTCCAGATCAAAGGTTCTCCACCTGTTTTCCACCTGACACATGGTGAAGGATGAGGGCATTAGAAGCTGATAATATGGTACCATCATATGCTCAAGACACCTCCACAGACTTCCATAGACTACACACACTACATACCTCCTGTATAGGCTTATGTGAAAAGTCTCAGAATACCAGCTATACCTCTATGCCTCTCACCCTTCTCAGAAAAACACATTAGAATGAAAGTGGGTAAAAGAAGTATAAATTTTCTGTATCAAATAATACTAATATTTATTGAACACTGGTACTATGTACCAGACATGTTCTAAGCCCTTTGCCTATGTTAATCCTCAAATGACATTATGAATTAGGTACTATTTTATTCCCAATATAGATGAAGTGAGACACTAAGTAACTAATTTACTGCAGATCACATATGAGGGAAATGACAGTACCAAGATTTCAACAAGGAGGTCCAGTTGCAGATTCCCAGCTTTTAAACAACCGTACACTGCCTCTCAGCTTCCCTGGAGCATAGCCTAGTAGACAGGTGTCCTGGGGAATTCCAGGAACTCTCTGCATGTCACAACCAAAATGATTTTAAAAAACTCTTGCTTTTGCAGGACACACCCCTTTTGGGGTACGCTCCCTAAAACTGTGAATTTTCACTCTTCCACCAAGATTTTTATTTAGTGTCACAGGGACCTCAGATCCCAGCCCCACAGACCTAGAAGAAAGCTTCATTTAGAGCCTCTCTCTTTATCCTTGGGTAAGATGAGCAGTAGGAATCATCTTAGTAATCCTAGCAAAAGACACTAGCTATGAGACAGCCCAGCCCCACAGTGCTACTGCTGGGCTACATAGACTCAACAAATCATTACACAAAGAATAGGAGCACAACCCCTTGCTCTGAAACAAGATCTGTGCATTGAAGATTCAGTCTTCTGGGTGTTCACGTGTTGTTCGTTTAAGAATATTTATATTTACTATTAGTCTGCTATACACAAGGCACTATTCTAAATGCTGGAAACAAGAGATCCTACATCCATGGAGTTTACATTCTAGTGGGACAGAAAAATGGGTCTATATGGACCAACAAAGGTCAGCTCCAAATACAAGGGGAAAGGGTGCTGGCACCATCCTAAATTAAGGATGAAACAAATGTAAGCAAAAGGAACATTATTTATTCTGAATGGCATGAATGCTAGAATCTTTTCAACTACAATTTGAGAACACCAGGGAAAAAACTCCTGCTAACTTAAAATTAAAAGCAATATGGGCTGATGGCACTGTTTATGGCTCAGAATAACTTAACAGTACCTACCTGCAAGTACCTAAAAAGAGAAATGAAAGAATAAAAATATATAAGCTTGGACCATTTACTTCACTTAGAACTTCCTCCCAAAACAGGGAAATCTTTTATCAGAGAAATCCCAAATTATGCCACCTCTTGACATTGTTAGTATCAGTGTTCACATTATTGGGTTGGCCAAATTGGTTTTTTCCATACAATGGCCCTAGTAAGAATTTAGTTGTCTTGAACTTCATTTGAAACAACTGTTACATTGTATTGTGAGAGCTGTCATATCAGCGTTCATTTAAAAAATATCAAAACTGAGCCCTGGCTGGTGTAGCTCAGTGGATTGAGCGCGGGCTGCGAACCAGGCATCGCAGGTTCGATTCCCAGTCAGGGCACATGCCTAGGTTGCAGGCCATGTCCCCCAGCAACCGCACACTGATGTTTCTCTCTCTCTCTCTCTCTCTCTCTCCCTCCCTTCCCTCTCTAAAAATAAATAAATAAAATCTTAAAAAAATATATCAAAACTGGTGAATTGTTAGCCATTTCAATATTGAAGATGGAAAAAATACACATTTTTGACATATTATGCTTTATTACTTCAAGAAAGGTGAAAATGCAACTGAAACACAAAAAAAAGATTTGTTCAATGTATGAAGAAGGTGTTGTGACTGATTAAACATGTTGGAAGTAGTCTGCGAAGTTTTTCTTGCTAGACAATGCTCCATGGTTGGGTAGACCAGTTGAAGTTGATAGGGATCACATTGAGACATTAATTGAGAACAATCAACATTATACCACATGGGAGATAGCCAACATACTCAAAATATATAAATCAATATATTGGTGAAAATGGAAGATGTGTCTTTTATTTTATGGTAAAAACTAAATGGACTTTTTGGCCAACCCAATATATTTTTCTATCTCCTTAAGAAAAAAATGGTTTGTAGAACAACGGGTTTTGGATCCTGGCTCCATCACTTGGTAGTGTTTGTCTCTAGACATGCTTTTTAACCCCTCTAATCCGCAGGTTCTTCATTTGAAGGAAAATGACAAAGGAAGGACTATAAGGTTAATAACCTTTTAGAAATAAGGTAGTAAAGTATCTAGCATACAGTTAGTATTCCATAAATAAAAGCTAATACCATTGCTCCCTCCTCACAAGCAAGCTCTTCAGCTTCACACTAACCTCTAGCCTTTGATGCCCCTCATTTTCTTCCAATTGAATCACGTTTGTCATGCTGCTCATGATCCAAGCTGGACTCCCCAGTTCTTCATATCAGGCACAATCCTGAATATCATTGATTCCCTTAACCAACAGTTGGCTTCAGATACCTCTACTAAGCAGGCATCTGCAAAGCAGTGGATAACAGCCTGGGCCCTGGAACTGAAGTACCAGTGTTTGAACCCCAGCTGTTCATCTTATAATCAAGTACCTACCTTATGAATTCCTGTGAGTTTCTTCAATTATACCCAGGACAATCACTGCTGGAGAAAAATCAAACCACACAAATTGGTACTACTACAAATCCAAGGTGTACAATTTCAAATGAACCCTCAGTACTGCCTAACAATCCTTTATTTTCCTAGTCATGTGTTTATGTATCTGTACCCATGCCTCTCTCCCACCCCATTTCCTTGAAACTTATTATAAACTCATACTCTTAAGACTGCCTATTCAACCATGTTCCTCTTTACTCTTACCAGATACTAAAAAATGAGAGAAGACATGTCATCAACTTATTCTCCTTCCTGCCACCGTCAACTACAAACTTATTTACCCTGCCACCAACTTCACCTCTCCTTTCTGCTCACTGAAAAAGAAAAACTACCTCCTACCCAAGGCCAACATCCCAACCAATGCACTGGATCCCATCTGCTCCTATTGCCTCCAAATCCTCAGGTCCTTTAATCACCTCTTTTTTCTCCTCTCCCTCTCCCATTCTGCATGTTCAATTTCTCCCCTCCAATGGTTCTTTCCAATCCCACATAAACATGCCCCAAACTCTCTTAATTTAAAAAGGAGGGAAAGGAGTAATCTCTAAATTTCCTTTACCTCCCTCCCTCCACCAATACTCTCTCTTCAGTCTTTTTGTTTAAAACACTGAATTCCTCTCAATTAGCTACATTTCTGGCTTGTTAGTCATTCTTCAACCCTTTCAAATGACATATTAATCAAGTCTCAGCAACTTTATTCAGTCTTCATCTTACTTGGCCTTTTCATGGCAGGATACAATGTTGACCACTCCTAGTCCTTGAAATATTCTCCCTCAGTTTCTGTGCCAAATCTCTCACAGTTCCTTTTTTTTTTTTTATCTTTCGTCTACCTAGTTCAAATGGTTGGCTCCTCTTCAGTTGTTTGCCCCATTCGTAGCTCACAATAGAAACGTGGAAATCATCCTAAATCTTCAATCTTATTCAACTTCATAATCTGATTATTTACACTATCCAGTTGATAACACTTCCTAAATCTCTTATACATCTACACCTTCTTCTATATCCCTCATTTCTCACCATGAATGGCTTCACCAGTCTTGCTTCCAGTTTTGCCCTTCTCTAATCCAGCATTCTCTTCATAGCCAATATAACTCTAAAACACAAGTATGATTCCAAAACAGCATAATTTTCCCCACTAAATTTCACAGCCTTCAAGATAAAGTTAAAGCTCCTTAGCTCAGTTCATATGGCATCAATGAATTTTTTTCTTAATACTTCTTCAGCCCCTATTCTAAATCTAAGCTGTATACCCGTGGCCACTGAGCACCTAGTACTTGAATGTGACTAGTTCAAACTGAGACGTGGTATAAATGTAAATACATACTAGATTTTAAGGACTTAGGATTAAAAAGCAAATATCAAATATCTCAATACTTTCTTATATTGATTATATGTTGAAATGATAATATTTTGGATATATCAGGTTAAATAAAATATGTTAAGATTAATCTCACTTTTTCTTGTTTTAATGTGGTTAAATAAAAAAATTTTAAATACGCATTTGACTACATTTGACTCAGATTTTTACAGGACAGTACTGCTTGAAAATATCCTCTCCTTTTTTCTAAACCTAAATAACTCCTATCTATTTTTGAAGATTAACGCAGGTAACTCAGTAAAATGTATTTCAAGACACCCCCTGACCCCAAGTCTTGGTAAACAACCCCTCCTCCTCTCTGCTTCCATCCATAAGCTTCTGCTTACCCCTGTTACACAACATGCCACGTTGTAATTATTGGCTATCAGCTATCTCTCCTAAATTATTGCTCCTTGCAAAAAGAGATATCATTCTATATATACTCAGGGCTTACCACCATGTCTACCACTCAAAAGGCATTCAAAATATTTTTCAAACAAATGTGAACTATCTATTCCTGGCCTTAAAGTTACTAGAAATTCTCCAAGGAAAACAAACCACCAATGGAAGAGCTTAGACTTTCTCAGGAGCTCTCTAGTAATGAAAGGACTGGGTGGAGGTGAGGAATAGGAATTACAGTAGAGAACAGCAATGAGAAAATAAAGCTCATCACATACATGTCTCTCACAGTGAAAACAGGGGTTTGCAGCAGTGATCAAAGGAACCACCAACTCACATTTGGCGTGCCACAGTCCCCAGTTTGGTTCCTAAATTACTCAACCAATCCAACAATAGTATGATTTGGCAGGTTTCGATACAAACAGCTAGAGCCCAGCACCCGTTTCACTTAAACAGCACATCATTATAGTTAAAAACAACAACAAATGTCTCTCGTGAAAAAAAAAATGCTAATCTCGAGATGCTTCATCATGGAGCAATTTAGGAGAATTATATATGAAATGTGCCAGAGCATGAATTTATCACTGATGTTTACTTGCCAACTGTGGTTGGCACTGCTAGATATTAAAAGTAATGTTTGCAAATAAGCAAATAAAAGTTTCTAAGCTCTCAAACTTAAGTATTTACATATCTACAAATGTACAAAAATAAATGTTTATATAAAACATTCCAGGAACAATTTTTTTAATCTGATTGTCAGGAGTTATGAAGTGGCGTTATTTCTTTATGGTCCTCCTCAGAGTAGACTCCTAACAAGAAATTCTAACAGAATGTTAATGAGGAACAAAAATTATCAAGGAAGTCCCTCTGTACTATCACTGGATAAAATGAATAGTCATAGTATCATAATAGGTTGAAGTGATCTTAACTTTTCCTTTCACCAAAACACTTATCTTCCCACTCTGGAACCCAGCCAAAAATAAATGTCAATCCTTAAAACAAGGCATAGGGGATGGAGAGGAAGACCACATATCAGAAAGCCTTAAAGAAAATAATCTGACATTTTTTCCCACTTAACATAGTCTTGTTAGTCTCCAAAATAAAGATATGATAAAATATTTCCTCCTCTTCCCCTCTGACAGCTATGGAAAGATGTTTATTTTTTCACATAGCTTATGCATTGGTCATAGCCAAAACTGACCAGTAATGGTACTGTATGAATCCTGTTTCCATTGTTAACTGTTAATTTCTGGACTAAGGCTACAGCTCCATATTTGAAGTAAAGAATATGTACCAAACCTGCCATTGTAGTTACTAAACAAGTCACCAGACAAGTGCCAGGTACTTCACAAAGTAATTAAGGTAGTCAGTAAATTGGGCTATCTAGAAATGCTCTGAGATTACAGGAGAAGCCATCACGAAATGGATATCCAAGATTGCTCATGTAAAGTTTCACTCTGTCGAGAATTCACGTTTTTCACTACCACACTGCAGAGAGCAATATATGGGTTCTCCGACATTTCATTTATCAGAAAAAAGACTTTGTGGCTAAACAAAAATCAGTAGCTAGGCCCCAAACAGAATCCTCAAGGCAATCCCCATTTAGGTAAAAAGGTATTGATATACATCATCCAATGACCTAAAAAATAGCGTTTTATGTAAATCACCAAAGATTTAATTCAACGTATACTCTCACCACATTTAACAGTTGCAGAAGTAAAATAAATTGGGTTTTCTGTAACAAGGTCAATAAAGATGAAATCTAATTTTCCTTTAACTCAACGCCAGCCTTCTAATAACTCCAGTCCACATCTCTCAAATTCCTACCCTTGGATCTTAAAAATAACTGATTGCAAGAAAGTAGCATGTAAAGGTGGGAGAGCTCCTCCTTCCTGTTGCTCTCGGCAGTCTTTAATGTCGTCAAACCACGAAAAAAAAAAAAGAAAGAAATCCAGCTCTCAGACGGGTGCTGCTGGCGACGGGGAGAGGAGAGGGGAGGGGGTCCAGACCGCAGGTCCTCAGTGCGGGAGTTAGAAAAGTTGCAAGAGCGGGTAAGTCAAAGGGCAGAGGAGAAACAAACTGACCGACCGAACCACTCAGAACCGTGCGAAGCCGCACGCTAAGGGTCTCGCAAGCAACAGCCAGAAGTGAACAAGCAAAGAGCTACGGGGTTTCGTCGCGGTGCTGCAAGCGAGGCCGAGCCGGGTGCTCCCAGCTTTGGGCCGGGATGTCCGAGTGGACGTACGAGAGCAAGAGAAGTCCTTCCTACCCCAGCTGCTCCAGCCTTCACTTTCCTCCGGGCCGCACCCGGGGTCGTAGCTCGGCGCCAAGCCCCAACTTTCCCTCCTCTGGAGGGCGCCGAGCTACCGGGACCGCGGCCGCCTCCTAAAAAGGAGGAGGAGGAAGAAAGCACGACTGGGAGTGGGAGGGGGCGCGGGGTGCCGGCGGGCCCCGGCGTCCGGGAGACGGTGGGAGCCGGAGTGCCCGCACCGGGCCGAACGCCCAAGCCCCCGCGGCGGCGCTGCCCAGACCGCGCGACACCCCACTCGGACTTCCCCGACGCAGAGCCCTCACCCCGGGCGACCCTAAGTCCCACAAGCCGCCGCGAGAGGAGGGAAAGAAGAGGACGCGGGCAGCCCTACCACCGTTACCTGAGGCGCGCACATGCTGCCGCGGTGACCACCATCGCCGACCGTCTCGCCCCCTTCCCGGTCACGGAGGCCACAGCAGCCGAGCAAATGACACTTACAAGTAACTAACTACTCGTCCCCGCCGAGTACAGCGCGCGCTCCCGGCCACCCACAGACAGACTCCCCGAGCCGGCCAGCCTCCTCACAGCCCCGCGCAACGCCCATTAGCGCGCGCTCCCGCCCGCGAGCTTCTGGAAGAGCGATCACGCGCGCGCACGGGCCCTGGACGCCTTACCTTTCCCATTACAGTCCCACGGAAGGAGTCATTTGCCCCACCTCTCGCATTCCTCCCAATTGGATCGGGAGGGCGAGATAACCGGAACCGGCATGAAGGGAAATTTCGGTTCAAATAAGGTCCTGAGAAAAAGGGAAATGAGGCTTGGCCTAATTGGTGTCCGGTCCCCTCGCTCAGGCTGCCGTCGAATGTAGAACTTGTGTATTGAAAGACGCCAGTATACAGCAATTGCCAATTTAAGTCCCAATATTTCTTACAGGCCTTAGCGATTAAAAAAAAACTACATCTCCCAGAAGCCTCCGCGAAAGAGCTCCTCTCTTGCGTAATCACGTAGGCCTTTGTCGCATTAGAACAAATAATCCCTTCGTTTTTCTTAAGGTATTGGGCATAATACTTCATTTTTCTCCTCACCGAAAGAACTTTAAGTGTTACTGCGATAATAGAAGTTGCCTATGAGAAGGTAGTTAAGCGATTAGGTAAACGGGAAGAAAGGACATAAAAAATAAAGTACTGCGGAGGAATTTTTCTCCAGCTGTGAAACGCTGAAGAAGAGTGAATGCGATCGAGAGGGGCTCAGAGAATTGTCCCCTTTGCAGGGAACCTTCTTTAGCCCCAGGCCCCTGCCTGCCTCTGTCGTCAGCAGGTCAGTAAGCAAGACAAGCTTGGGGGTGGCCACAATGTAAGTGTCCTTCTACCTCTTTTAATTAAGTTGTTAATTGGTTTGTATCGGCTTGAGGTCGACTGAATGGTGGACCTCACTTCCGGCTGGGGGAGGGGAGGGGACGGAGGCTGTCCAGGGGAGGTGGGGAATATAACTCACTTCCTGTGGGACCAGTGTAGTTGTTCGGGGTGTTCGACCCGCTTCCTGTGTCGGCTAGGGTTTGAAAAAGGTGTCATTTGCACAGTCGATGTTTTAAAGATTTGGAAATGTGTTTAATGTGAGAAGTTTGGTGACTACACTAATCTCCACTGCTAATGTCCACCCTCTAATCAGAATTTATGTGATGTTTGTTTTCAACGTGCATGATGGAGTATATTCTCCACAAAATTTTCTTAATGCGTTCATCAAAGAATTCTAAACCCCGTGTTAAAATTCTCTACTCACCTTTGCAAAATGACACACTTTCTTGTGTGACTGTCCAGCGCTTACCTAGCGAGGTGCTGTATGTTTGTCTTACATGCTACAGAAACTGTCGCCACGATTTTGTTACAGCACTCGATATTTTACGTAAATTATGAGGCATATTCAACTTATCAGGATGAAAGTACTAAATGAAAGTACCCACATGCATGTTATCTCAACTAATATGATTGGTTGTCTTACATTCTTAGACCTGTTGATTTTAGGCTGCAGGTTCTGCCCTGTGCCTGAGAACAAGCTTCTTCAGCCTTAAAACTTATTACAGGTAACATGTAGCATTTGCAAAAGTTAGGTTTACTACGTTTTCCTCTTTGTAATTTAATTGAATTCAGATAGATTCAAAATTGGTGTCTGTTCTCTGTGGTTTTAAAGCATAGTGCAAGGTTCAAGAGATTCAGCTCAGATTTTAAAGCGGGCAGGGATTGGCTCACAAAGGACAAAAGAGGAATAAGAACTTTGTATTTTTCCTGTATTTTCAGTGTTTTGTAAAGAAACTATATGTAAAGTGATAATAAACACTCGACAATTTTGATTCCTTGGGTTCTGTTTTTAAGTACCACAATACTTGGATGGGTGAGTGTGTACTGAAGGAATCAAGCAATTTAGAGTTGAGGAAATCTAAACAACTTTAGGAATTTTAGAATATCAAGTGAACTGTAATGTCCTTCAAGGATTTTTAAAAGGGTTAAGCCTGTGTAATTTTTCCTTTGGATTGTTACCTAACCTATCCTCAGACTTTGCAATTATTTTAGTTCTAGTTCCTTTAAAAAAGTGTTTGGTTTAGAGTTTATTAGAAAATATGTTTTAAACTGAATGTTACAGGAAAGGGAAAAATACATGTTTTAACCTTCGGAAGACAAAATATCTCAGACAATAAAATCAATGAGTTTTTTTTTAAACACTACAAAATTTCTGCAATAGTTGAAAAGGCAAGACAAAATAATGTGTTACAAGATTAGGAATACATAGGCTGCCTCAAGCAAGTATCACTTGACTAGAGAAAATGCATTCTCTTTCTTCTCTATTACTGTAATCTAGAAGAGAATATACAGCCATTCTGACAAATTAAACTGTAGTATTAGTAATTGAAGTAAAGATTGTGGTGCTAAATGAAAACGGTATTAAAATGCTTATTGAAATATATTGCTATTACCTTTTGGAAATTGTCTTTGGAAAGCAGAAAGATTTTTTTTAATTGGTTTCTATGCTATTCCGTGGATGAAATGCAGTATAAAAGGAATAAGAAAAATTGCTGCAACTGAAAGACTTGAGCAGCTTGAAGAATTGTCTGTTCAGAAGAAAGTAATATATAAAGCACATACCTGAGGGAAGATGGTTTGTGATAAGTGGCAGTTATTCACTGTTTCCATAGAAAAAATTAGAAAAGCTTTTGAAAAATAGTCATTAAAAGTATTTCTGCTTTTAAAAGAAAGAAGGACCTCCTACCCTATGCAACATCATGGATGCAACTGGAAAGCATTATGCTAAGCGAAATAAGCCAGGCAGTGAAAGATAAATACCATATGATCTCACCTTTAACAGGAACCTAAACAACGAAACAAAGAAAGAAGCAGGGTATAGTCAAAGACACTGCATTAGAGGACAGGTGGAGAGTGACCAGAGGAGAGAGAAGAGGGATTTCG